>JALHBX010000194.1:0-45159 GCA_024340025.1 Tolypocladium tundrense
TCCCGCGGCGCCAGGCCCCCGCGCGCCTCGCGGACGCGCACATCGTCGACTGCGCGCTCAACGCGCCCGCCAGCCGCGCAGCCATGCAGCAGCTCGCCGCGCGGCTCGGCGCCCCGTTCCCCGGCACCGACGTCTGGTCCTCGCACGTGCGGTACGCGGCGCTCGTCGTCGGCGGCGGCGACCTCCTCGTGCGCGTGCCGGGCAACAAGTCGTGCGTGTGGGACCACGCGGGCGCGCAGCTCATCTACGCCGAGGTCGGCGGCAGGGTGACGGACCTGGATGGCAAGGCCGTCGACTTTGGCGCTGGGCGCTATCTGAGCAACAATAGGGGGCTGTTGGCTGCCCAGAGGGACATCCACGAGAGGATGCTGGCGCTGGCGCAGGAAGTGATGCCGAAGGACTCATGATGCTTGGAACCCCCTTTATAGACGATAAAACAGAGGGCTGTCAGCCGCCATGCTGCTCAGCGTCTGTTATCTTATCTTACACACATTATGTATACACCTTGGCACGTCTACATCAAGCTACTCCTCCCGCCAATCTCCATGCTCCCCTGCCCATCCTTCATCTGCCCACTCCTACCAACGACAAACTCCCGATATATCCTCTCCAACCTAGCCTTCTCGTCCGCGCTGACACTCGCCCTCGTGTTCTCGAGCGCCTTGACCAGATGCGACAGCTCGATGAGCACTTCCCTGTCCTCCGTCGGCTCCTTTGATCCGGCGTCTGTCGCGGCGCCGGGGCCCCTGCGCGCCTGCTTCTCTTTCCTCTGGGCGAGCTTGATCTGTTCTAGCTTGGACGCGATGGCCGCGTTCTCGACGAGCGCGGCCGACTTGCTCTGCGGGACGACCTTGTTGGCGGCCGGTGGACCGGCGCCGTAGCGGAACTGGACGAAGCTCGGCGTAGAATTCCGTGCGCCAGAGTCGTGGCCGGCCCCGTTTCGGGACGTAGACGTCGGGGCATTGACGTCGAGGACGTCGTGGATGGCCTCGAGCTGGGCGTTGGACACGAGTGCCTGAAGATCTGCTCCGGAAAAGCCCTCCGTTCGACGCGCAATCTCCGTCATCGCATCGTCAGAGTCGGTGAGTTCACTCGATAGTCTGACTTTCTGGAATAGAGACCTCAGAATGTCGAGTCGGTCCTCCGGCGCTGGCATGTCGCAGAGCAGACTCTTGTCCAAGCGGCCGGGACGAAGCAGTGCAGGGTCGATGAGATCTGGGCGCGACGTCGCTGCCAGGACGTATACTCCCGAGAGCCCTTCAGCACCGTCCATCTGGGTCAACAGCTGGTTCACCACCCGGTCCGTAACGCCGGTGGAGTCGTGACCTCTCTTGGGCGCGATGGAGTCGAACTCGTCGAAGAAGAGCACACAAGGCTTCGCAGCCTGCGCTCGATCAAACAGGTCTCTGACGCTCTTCTCCGACGCACCAATGTACTTGTTCAGAATCTCGGGACCCTTGACGCTGATAAAGTTCAGGCCGCATTCACCCGCCACGGCACTGGCGAGCAGAGTCTTGCCGCAGCCGGGGTAGCCGTACAGCAAAAGACCCGATCGTAGGCGAAGCGGGCATTGGGCGAAAATAGGGGCGTACTTGGTAGGATACTCGAGCGTTTCGAGGAGGACCTTGCGCGTTTCTTGCAGGCCGCCGATGGACTTGAACGTCGTCGTCGAGCTCTGCAGCGGTACATTGCGCAGGGACGCAGGAGTGAAGCCCTTCAGGGCTTTGTCGAAATCAGCCCTCCCGAGGCGGATGGCGCCAGCGTTGGAATCCGAGGGCGAGTCGCTGATGGAGCGGATGACGGCCTCGTTCCTTGCCCGCGACACGAAGACTGTCAGATCCCCCGGCATGTAGCCATCAGTCAACCCTGCAATGTCGAGGAAGTCAAGATCCGGGTCGAGCAGGAAGCCGCCGGTTTTGGTCGCGGGCTGCTGTTGATCTGAGCCATGCATCCAGGCGTCGCTGTCCTCTGCTATCGCGCTGCCGTCGGACGTCGGCGGTCGACTGATGTCGCTCGTGTGCCCGTGGTAGTCCTCGTCATCCACTGCGCCTTGCCTCGCAATGGACTCCATGACTCTTCTTCTCGCTTCCTTGTCCGGGGCCTTCAACTCGATGATTTCGCGAACGACATGGCCGCTGACGACAACGTTGTTCATGGAATCCTTGCTCTCAGCCGTGGCTAGCACGACGATGCCGCTGTCTTTCGTGCAGTACTGCCTCGCAACGGACCGGATGATCTCGCTAACCTGTCGGCTCCGGCCGTTGTCGTTTCCTACCTGGAGCTCCGTCTCTACCGGACACAGCCTATCGAGGTCGTCGAGAACAACGAGGGCTTTGCCGCCGAGCCGTGCTCCCCAGCTCGCCGACATGAATATACGACTCAGCGTCTCCTTGATGGTGGAGATTCTCGTCTCATCATTGACCAACTTGCGGCAGGGGAAGTAGACGGTGTAGAACAGGGTTTCTCGACGCAACTTATCCGCCATGTACTTTGCCACGGACGTCTTTCCCGATCCCATGGTACCCGTCAGCAGCACCGACGACATGTGTGCCAGCTGCGACTGAAGGTTTGCCAGCAGAGCGTCGATGCCAACTAACAAGGAGTCGGTGGCTGGCTGCAGCTCCGGTAGGTCGGTATCCAGCATCCAAGGCGGTCGGGGCTGTGGTTGTTGGAAGTCGATCTGAATCTTGGGGTCCAAGCTCGTCATCCAGAGAGTTGCGTCTTTGCTCTTCTCTTGCGACGCAAATTCTGAGCTGTACTCAAACTTCACCACGCCGCCTTCCCATCCTTGAGGGGCCTCGAGCCCGTCGTAGAGCCCGACAACGATGCCATCCGTAATGGGCCCCTGAAGCAGGCCCGGGGCGCCCTTTGACTCGGAATACATGCGCCTGAATCGTTTGGCAGACTCTTCTTTCTCAGCCTTGGTCTCGCTGCCAAACCTCAACCCCTCGCTGGCCTTTGATCCGACAGCGAAAGGAAAGATTTTGATCTGCTGCACGTTGCCACGCTGTAGTTGTTGCGGGGCTGCCTGGATCTTGACAACACCGCCGACAATGCCGGTACATCCAAGTGCGGTGCAGAGGGGAGCTGACAGAGCTGCAGTCTGGCCGTTGGGCGGATCGTCCCAGGGTCTGAGGTTCGCCACGATCTTGGACGAAGCCATGGTAGCGGCAGGGGCAGTTCCGTCTTCGGGTTGCGGTTTTTGAAGTCCAGCGGGCTTGATGACGTCTACTACCACGTAGTTGACGCCTCTGAACGTGTTTGAAAACAGGAGGTCTCGGTCGACCCACACGCTGAGGTCCGTACACAACGGGCCATCATCGAACCAGTCGTTGCAGGAGGCTCTGTTTATGGCTCGAAGGAACATGGTTGGCCTCGGCTCTTCTCTGGTATTTCGTCTCCGGAGAGTGCTGGTCCCGCTGCGCCTAGACTTTGACGTGCTTGTGACGCTGCGGTGGTCGCCGGTGCTTTGCGAGCTCTTGGCCCTCGTCTTCGGTGCAACAATGACCTCGGCGTTGGGCGAGAGCTTCACAAACGGGGTGTCCGCCGACGGCGCGGGGTCCAGCGACACGACCTTAACGCTTGCGGTTGATGTTAGGGACAGATGGAGTGTCAATGGGTGCGGGGCCACGGGCGTGTTGCCGTTGAGCATGTAACCGGGATTCGGAAGGGCCCGGACTTGTGACTGGAGGTTCAATTCGAGGAACGTCGCATGGAGCTCGATAATCTCCCAGTCCTCTGGGGTCAAAGGTTCGATGTTGATTGTGTGCGCCATTGGTGGATCGACGTGGATGGTAGCTGTGACCTTCTGGCCGTCGGAGAGCTCGAGCGTGCTGGCGAAGGCAGCATCGATCTCGACCACCTGGATCTCTTGGTCGCGCGACGAGCCCCTTGAGCCTGTCAAACCGTCGCGGCCAACGAGCGGCGCCGCCCTCCTCTTGCTTGGCATGCCTGTCCATCCGACGAAGATGGACCGCGGCGGCGTGCTTGCGCTCGACTGTCCGGCAACTGGAGGCGCGCGAAAGCTGAGCTCGACGACGACATTTTGCACAGGCTGCGGAGCGCATTGCATTTAGCAAACTAGACACACGCAGCGCGAAGACGTGGCAATGGCTTACCGTATTGACGTTGACGAGCAGCGAGACGAGCGACGAGGGCAGGTTCACAAGGCAGTTCTGGAGGTGGACGAGCGACAGCTCGGCAGAGGTGGACTGCGCACTCTTTCTGGGAGCCATCGCAGACGACCAGGCCCCGTGACCCGTTTCTCTGGCAGGTACTGTTCGAATTGGCGAGCCCCAGGACGATGCGACTGAAGGATCAAGAGATGCGATGCGATGTTGGAGCAGCGAGTGACGACGTCGGATGTCGGAGCCTGCAGGTGGCCGACCCCAGGCCGAGGCAAGTCACACGTGCCGAAGCTCTGTGGGGATCCCGCCCCTCCTTCCCCCAAACTCCAAGCTCCGAATGCAGCTCCTGCCTCTTGCCAGGGAGCACAGAGACACAGCGCCACAGTGGCGCAAACCACTTTAATGGGCGCGTGGCGGTGCTGACGCGCGACGCGAAAAGGCGCGTCTTCGCATTCGTGATCCCACCTTGCCCAACCTTAGCCGCCGCCGCCCTGTCCAATATCCCTGCACAGCTCCCCAGCCCACCGATTTGTGCATCCAGGCCTGTGTCTTTCATCGCGACTGCCCATCGGCGAACCCAGTCTTGACAATCCTCTTCTCCCACCTCATCTCTCGATCGCATGCGCCTTCAGCACCTGGCATCCCCCCTTCAAGATGGCGCTCCGCGAGTTCAAGGCTCCCGTCAGCTATGACGACCAGCAAAGTCAGCTCCTCCTGTGTCTGTTATCTACAAGCTTTTTCTGACTGGTCGCAGAGGCATTCGAAGAGTTCCTGACATCCTTCAAGACGTCGCCCGAGCTCACAATCGCGACCGCTATGGGCGACATCACGATTGACGAAGACGACCTTAGCGACGAGTATGACTTCATGGACGACGAAGAGACTGCGGTCAGTCGCCGCCGGCAGGACAAGAAGCGTCAGAGAGAGCCGGAGCACAAGTACAAAGAGACATTGCAAATGCTGGCGGATCGCACCATCGACGAGATAACGATCGATCTGGATGATCTGTCCACGGTACGTCGCGGTGTCGACAATGGTGCTGAAAACCGGCTAACATGAATTAAGTGGGAAGATCAAGGCGACAAGAGCCTGAGGCTCACAGACTCCATTCAGCTGAACACCAAGCACTACGTCGAAATCATGTCCAGAGCTGTGGACAATGTCCTGCCGCAACCTAGCACAGACGTCAGGTAAGAGCCAAAGCACCTGGCTGTGCCCGAGTGGCCGGAGCTGACCCGAGGCCTGTCTAGCTTCAAGGACGACGTCCTCGATGTCCTGATGGCGCGTCGGCAAGCGCGGAACCGAGAGCTCCAAGAGGCTGCAGAGCGAGACCCCACAGTCGAGGAGGACAAGTTCCCTGCTGAGCTGATCCGCCGTTATACCCTCGTCTTCAAGCCTCGCTCGGGCACCACGGATGAGCCTTTCAAGGCGCTCGCCGTTCGACAAGTCCGTGGCGACCATCTGGGAAACCTCATCACAGTTCGCGCCATCGCGACCCGTGTTTCAGATGTCAAGCCCATCGTGCAAGTTAGTGCGTATACTTGCGATCGCTGCGGTTGCGAAATCTTCCAGCCCGTCGCCGACAGAGAATACGGCCCCTTGACAATGTGCCCGTCGCAGGATTGCAAGAGCAATCAGTCCAAGGGCCAGCTGAACCCCTCAACGAGGGCATCCAAGTTCCTGCCCTTCCAGGAGGTCAAGGTCCAAGAGATGGCCGAGCAGGTCCCCATCGGGCAGATCCCCCGATCCCTCACGGTTTCTTGCTACGGTAGCTTGGTCCGCAAGATCAACCCCGGCGACGTGGTCGACATCTCTGGAATCTTCCTGCCCACCCCCTACACGGGGTTCAAGGCCATGAAGGCTGGTCTCCTGACCGACACCTTCCTCGAGGCACACCACGTCCAGCAGCACAAAAAGGCTTACAGCGAGATGATCATTGACCCTCGGCTGGTCCGACGAATCGACAAGTACAGGCAGACCGGGCAGGTCTACGAACTTCTCGCCAAGTCGATTGCTCCCGAGATTTTCGGCCATCTCGACGTCAAGAAGGCGCTTCTGCTTCTGCTCATTGGCGGTGTCACGAAAGAAATGGGCGACGGAATGAAGATCCGTGGCGATGTCAACATCTGCTTGATGGGTGACCCTGGTGTGGCCAAGTCTCAGCTACTCAAGTACATCTCAAAGGTCGCCCCCCGAGGCGTCTACACGTCCGGCCGCGGCAGCAGCGGCGTCGGTCTGACCGCCGCAGTCATGCGCGATCCCGTCACCGACGAGATGGTTCTCGAGGGCGGAGCTCTGGTCCTGGCCGACAACGGCATCTGCTGCATCGATGAATTCGACAAGATGGACGAGAACGACCGAACGGCCATTCACGAGGTCATGGAGCAGCAGACCATCTCCATCTCCAAGGCCGGCATCTCGACCACGCTCAACGCCCGCACCTCCATCCTCGCCGCCGCCAACCCCGTCTACGGACGATACAACCCTCGCATCTCCCCCGTCGAGAACATCAACCTCCCGGCCGCTCTCCTGTCTCGTTTCGATATCCTCTTCCTGCTCCTCGACACCCCCTCGCGCGAGGGCGACGAGCAGCTCGCCAAGCACGTCGCCTTTGTCCACATGCACAATCGCCACCCCGACATTGGCACCGACAACGTGGTCTTCACGCCCCACGAGGTGCGCTCCTACGTCGCGCAGGCCCGGACCTACCGACCGATTGTGCCTGAGTCCGTCTCCGACTACATGGTCAAGACATACGTCCGCCTGCGGGACCAGCAGAAGCGCTCCGAGAAAAACGGCAAGCAGTTCACGCACACCACCCCGCGAACCCTCCTGGGCGTCGTCCGCCTCGCCCAGGCTCTCGCCCGCCTCCGCTTCAGCAACCAGGTCTCGCAGGACGACGTCGACGAGGCGCTGCGGCTGGTCGAGGCCAGCAAGGAGAGCCTCAACTCGGAGATTGGCAACGGCCGCCGTGGCCTCAACGCCAGCAGCAAGATCTACAACCTGGTCAAGGCGCTGGCCGACCAGGGCGCCTGCCGCGCTGACGATGCCGACGAGGATGACGACCTGGGCGTGGAGCTCAACATGCGCAAGGTCAAGGAGCGCGTCATCGCCAAAGGCTACACCGAGGACCAGTGGATGAGCGCCCTGGAAGAGTACACCACTCTCGACGTAAGTTACCGCGACCCCCTGACACTCGCTATCGGTACGCTAACTCTTCCTCGCAGGTCTGGCAAACGGCTGGCGGCGGCACGAGATTGGTGTTTGTCACTGCTGGTAACGAGGATCAGGAGGATGACATGGACGAGTAAGGCGCCGCTCTCAACTGTTGGGGCGCGCTGTGTCTGGGTTTTTGAGCTGGTATGGCGTTCTGGGTACAAGGTCGGGGATGGCAAGGGATGTGTCGCTAGATTTGGTGTCATGAGAGGAGAATGGATCAAATGTGTTCACCGTGCTGCTCCTTGATCGACCGTGTGATGTTAGCCAGACGCCCCAGCGTTGCATATAGGGGTCCCCGGAAGCCTTGCCTTTGTGCCCTTGGGCGTCCACATGCAGTTGTCTTGATGATTCACGGCACCTGCGCCTGCGCCGCTTCTTCCGCTATCCTGGCATCGCAAACCCCGGGATAGTCGCAATCGCAGCCGATGTCGGCGCCTCTCTTGACGGTGCGCATCGTAATAGAGTACCTCCCTGTCCTGATGACCGTCTGGCCATCAACCTGGTCCGTCCTGCGCCCCCTGATGCCGTGCGTGTATCCATACCTCGATGAACCCATCATGATCAAGAGAGACCGACGCGGGAGGAACAGCTCCGAGGCCTCGTCCGCATCCTGCCTCTCCGGCGGCTGCGCAGAGGCGGCCTCGGCTTTCAGCGTCGAGGCTTCCGCGGTCTCCGGGGTTCCAGAGTCCGACACCAGAGACCTCTTCGGGAGTCTCATCCGCCAGGCATCCCTCGCGTTGCACTTGCGGAACTGCATGGGCACGGAGCTCCCGAGCGAGAGACTGTAGAGCGCCTCGCCGAACAGGGAGTGCGTGTCGACGTGCGGCGGGATCCCGGCCCCCGGCGGATAGTACTGCATGGTGAACTGGTCTGGAGCCTGGTGCTGGATCGGCAGACGCGGCAACAGGTCCTCGATGTACTCTGGCAGGGGCGTAAAGGTTGTTTCGGACGCCCCAAACGTGGTGTAGTCGAAATGGTAGCCAAAGTGCAGACTGAGACGCTTCCTGGAGCCCGTCGCCAGTGTGCTTGATTCGGGGCATGCGCCATGGAAAGCCGCAATCATTGTCGCCTCCTCCTCCTCGCTGATGAATTCAGGGATGAGGGTCAGGCCATTCTCCCATCTTTGCATGCCGGGACCGATTGGGTGGGTGGCAGTGGCAGCTTGCATTTTCAACCCGCGGCTGTTGAGAGATGCAGGTCGAATGTTGAAAATCGAAAGGCTTCCATTTGGCTGGTACCTGGAAAAGTGGCCCCGCGGCCAGACACCCGCATGGGACGTCCGACGCACGCCAGAACGGCACATCTCATTCAGTACCTGCAACACGTGGTGATAGTACAATTCTACAGCTAGATTTACATGCGCATCGTCATCAGAGACACCCTCTCCATCTCGCCGACGATGCCGTGCCCGCCCAGCGCCCACTTCTCCGACACGATCCGCGTGTTGAGCTCGCTCCTGACCAGCCCGCTCGCGCCCCAGTACTCCATCAGCGCGCGGCCCTCGTCCTTGGACACGCCCTCGAGCCGCAGCACGTAGCTGTTCTTGAGCGCGTCGTACACCCGCTCGTCGTACTTGCGCTCGTAGGGATCCGGCGTGGGCATCTCCCTGCCGGCCTGCCCGGCCTCCAGCTGCGAGAGCGCGAGCTCCTGGGAGGGGTGGCGGTGCGAGTTGTTCGCCGATGTGGCGGCTATGACGGCGCCGCCGTTGGGGAGTTTCGTCTTGCCGGACAGCGCGTCGACGAACATGCCGACGAGGGTGAGGTCGTGCGCGTGCACCTGCTTGAACGACGGGTCGCGGTACTCGCTGATCTTGTTAATGTGCGCGAGGCCATCGAGGCCGAACAGAACAGGTGGCCGGCCCGGCTGGATCAGCTCCGTCCACAGAGCTTGGAGTGTCGGCCACGCGTACTCGCTCTCCTTTGCGCTCAGCGCCAGGTCGGCCAGCGTGGCGCCCTGCTTAAGGTTGGTGATCTTGGGCCAGTCTTTCTGGAGTGGCAGCTTCTCCAGGGTGGCCTTGTTGGCCTTGTAGATGTTTTGGAGGAGCTTCAGGCAGTACACGGGCTGGGCGAACTGCATGGGCTCGGTGTCCGCGATCGGGGAGTACTCGGTGTTTCCGTTGGTGAGATCCTGGCCTAGAATATTTGTAAGCCACGCTCCAGGCTGGAGAGTAGTGAAAGGTCTGGCTTACCCTCAGGTATGTGGATGACAACCCATCCGTTTAGCAGAGCATGGGACATGGCTTGCAGCATGGTCAAGCTCTTGCCCGACAGTCGGCTGCCCGTCAGGACGCACTTGAGCGCTTCCCCTTTCTCCTTCGAGCTCTCCAGCCTGCTCACCAGCTCCACCGTCTCCTCCCGCACCAAGAAATGCGGCCGCCGGAACAAGCTCCACGTCTGCGTCGTCTTGAACGCCTCCAGCGCCCTCAGCTGGTCAACGACCTGGTCCGGGATCGCAAACATCTTGCCCTTGCTCTCGCCGCTCGCCATGGTATCGGGCACCAGCTCGCCGAGCCCCGGCACCAGTAGGGCGCTGTTGTTGCTGAGCTGGATGCGCTTCCGGAAGGCCTTGCGCTCGCCCGCGCCGGGCTTCTTGACGGGCACAATGTTGGACTTCTTCTTATACGTCTTCTTGGTCTTCTTCGGCAGGTCTCTCCTGCTCTTGATGGTCGGGGGAGGGGCGGCGGCGACCGCGGAGCTGGTCGAGAAGGCGGCCATGGCGAGCATGATGGGTTGGATTCGCGGCGCGACGGGGATTGACGGCCTCATCAGGCTCCGCAAAGCGTTTGCGGACGCCATGATGGCTCTTCCAGAGGGGTTTTCGGATAGCTGTCCGTATCAGGCGGCGACGGGGTCCGTGTATCGCCGTGTCGAGGCCAATTGGGCCGTCTGTGGTCGCTCTGCTGTCGGCACGAGGAGCTCGAGGTCGTCCTGGGCAAAAATCTCCAGCGAGGTAGCGACACGCCAGGGAGTTGCAGGGGTCTGCCCGGCGCCGCCCGCAATGGCTGGGCGCCGGAAAATCTGGCGCCGCTGATCCGACGAACCCTCCCAACTCTCTTATCGGTGGTCAAAAAATTGAGGGTCCCATCCAAGAAAAAGTTCCTGGTCCATCACAGCGTCCAGCCTCTCAATTGTCCAGCACAAAGCCATTGTGGTGTTTCCCGTCCGATTCCATACTCTCAAATATCTCTCATACCGCAGGCGAAGCGTCGCTCAGCAATACCGCAACCATGTCGCTTCCCGGCGCGAAACCAAAGCTGCCCGTCGCAGTCGAAAAGCCGACGCCATACACCTTTGACCTTGGCTACCTGCTCGCCCAGGATCCCAACTCCATCACCCTGGACCACTCCTCCCTCGAGCAGTCCCTCGCCGAGGTCGCCCGCGACGGCGCCCAGTCCCTCATCAACCAGCTCCTCACCACATGCCCCCTCAGCTCAACCACGGACGGCGTGCTCCTGACGCTCCCACAGCCCACCACGCGCCTCCCGCGCGAGAAGCCCGTCCCCGAGGCCAAGCCCCCGACCAAGTGGGAGCGCTTCGCCGCCAAGAAGGGCATCCGGCCCAAGACGAGGGAGCAGCGCCGGAACCTGGCCTTTGACGAGGACAGCGGCGAGTGGAAGCGGAAGTGGGGCTACCAGGCACTGAACAAGAAGGGCGAAGGCGACTGGCTCGTCGAGGTCGACATGGACAAGGAGAAGGACAGGAAGGAGGGCACGAGCATGCGAAACGACGGTAGGAGGGAAAGGAAAGAAAGACTCCAGCGCAACGAGAGGAAGCAGAGGAAGAATGAGCGGGATGCCGTGGGCAAGCCCGGCAAGAGAGGTTGAAAGGCCCCGTGTCGTCGGCGCCGAAACGTACTTGGTGATGCGCCGGATAGCATGGTCACGGCGTTTGGGTCATGGAGTTGGGAGTTGGCACGAAAAGTCACGGGTTTTGTACAAAGACAGGTCTTTTGACGGCGACAACATATTCCATTTTCGCCATTCTGCCCCCTGTATAACTGTGTGCCGGCCCTTCCCGCATCTCTCCAATGAATGGCGCACGGCTCCAAATTACGTCTCCAATACAGCCAGTATCGTACACGGGGGCCTTCCGAGGCCCCCTTTGACCAACAGTTGGGAAAGGCAATGCATGATACCCATGTTGATGCGGTCTGCATCATCACCTCCATCGCCAATACTTCCCTCCAATGCGACTCTCCCGACACAGCCAAAGGCTGATACCTCGCTGTGCCACCGGATATCCAACTCGATTCCAGAGCCAGGAAAGGAGGGATAGTGCGACCATTAAGCGACAAAATTGCAAATAGCATGATAAATGCGACGGGGTCCGGCCATGTGAATGAAGAGGATTTGGTGGGACCAGAGGTATACCAATCGGTGGACACGGCGACTGGCTTGCGGTAAAAGACAAAACAAGCATGCAAAGAAAGCCACCCTCCCACTGCCGCCTTGCAAACAGACAAAGCGGCCTCAAGGGTCTTTGAGCCTTGGAAATCCAGAAACGAATGGCAAACTGTCGTGAAAGGCGTAAATGTCGTCAGCCAGCGACTGCCAAAGTCATGTGCCTATGAGCACTGAATGGGTATCATTGCCGCAACGAAAAGGAAATCAAGACCATGAGACCTTCCAGCTGAGGTCCTAAAAGCCGATCGGTGACAGCGGTTTGATGGGCGACAACGGCCGGAGGTTCCGGGACGTGTCGGCGGCGTCGCGATCTCCGTGAGCACTCGCATTCGTCGAGATGGACGAGGCGTTGGAGTGAACGCTCACGTTTGACCCCGAGAACTCGTAACGATGCTTCTTGGACTGCCCTGTCCGATCGCCGCTTCCGTTGGTCGACAGCTCGCCGCTGTCTGGGGAGGAAACCTGGCGCCCACCACTATTCTCATTTTGCGTGGGCTGCTGCGGCTCGGATAGTCCTCGGGGTGGGGGCTGGTCGAAGAGCAGGTACTCGTCCTCGATGAACTTGGCTTCGTTCTTGCAGCCCTTCCAGCAGTCTCTCCAGTCGCATACCAGGAACTTGAAGCAGAATGCGTCAATCTTCATGCACGGCTGGAAGCAGATGCATAAGTTTCTGAAATCCATCTTGTTCTTGTCGGAGTGTGCCAGAAGGAGGCTGAGGTGGCACGTTATCGCAAAGAGGAGATAGTAGTTGAAGGGAGACAGCTTCGAGAGCTCCTCGATCAGCATCTGTGGGACTTCGGTCGAACCTGCGCACTCTCGGGCAATTCGCTCCTGGGCCTCTTTAGGGAACAGCTCGTCGGGTAGCTCCCGCAGCCACGCCTTGAGCATTGAGCCAATGATGTTGATGTCGTACAGGTCGTCTTCCTCGAACAGGTTCACGTCGTACTCTGCAGTTTCAGTCAGCCAAAGTCGTTCCTCGCACAACATGAGGGGCACACATACGCTCGTCAAATTTCCTCTGCCATTTCTTGATCTGAGGCCCGCTGCCCGGGACACGGTACAGACCTTCCACGTCGCAGCCCTTGTAATTCAGATAGTCGATTGCCCTCCATGGGAATGCGGGCATCCAGAATTCAGTCTTGTCTCGCGAGTTCTCCAGTCGTTTCGAAATGCGGGTCAATCGAGCTTGCTCCACCAAAGGCAGGTTGATGACCTTGAGAGTGTAGTGCTCGTCATCGATGACGGACTCCTTTTCGTTGGTGCTGCCACTCCGCGAGCTCTTGCCGAAAAGCCCCTTGCTAATCATATCGGCAGCTCTCGTCGACGAGCTCCTCAGTCCGCTGAGAAATGTTGACCCGCCATTCTCCCTCAACGAGGAGGGCCCGGCTCGCTGATCCCGCTCGCGGACATTGTCCCTGACGGAAGCAGTGTCTCGGCCAAGGGCGCGGTCTTCTGATCGGTTTCTAATCGTAGAGTCCATCATGTCCCGGAACGCTCGATCCTGAGCAACAGGGGCGGTTCTGAGGGGCTGAAGGTTGTCGTATAGGTCAGTCCTGCTGGGTGCGGCGGGGATCGGTACGGGCGAGGCCTTGGGGCTGCCCTGGTCCTGGTTCTCGCGCGCCGACCTGGTGCGACCGAGGAGGCCAAAAGTCTTGGACTTGCTCCTCTTGCCCGGGGAGGGTATTAGAGCAGCGTCGTGATCGCCGACGGACGACAGCGATAGTTCGGAGTGCGACGGTAACGGCGTCGAGGGCTTTTGAAGGGAGTCATGCGCATAGGGTGAACCTGTTCACACACGTCAGAGACTTGTTTGGCGGGGGAGGGGGGCAACACAATGGCAGGAAATTGGAGGGCAAAGGAAGATGAGAGTGACGCGGTGATGTGCTGTCCGTGGTCGCGCTTCGTTCAAAGGGGGAAGGGCTTTATTTTAGGTTGGCTCGTACCTCCGTGCTTTGGGACTCTTGCTCCGTCGCTCCGCGTAGACGCCACCATTTCCCGCGAGGCGGGGTGAAGTTGGGTAGTCGGAATCAGCAGCTGGTTGGAGCCCTTGGACGATTTGTTGAAGTGAAAGAAACCACTCTTTGTAGGCCGCTTGCCGTCGGTCGCGGGGTGTCGTATCGCTGGCCGGGGGGGAGTCGGGCCATGAGACGGCGCCGGGGCCGAGGAGATTGGAGGGTGCGTGGGCGCCACGGCAGCGTCGTCGTGGGAGGGCTGGGGTTGGCGATGATTATGTTGTTGCGGTTGTGCTTGTGCTTGTTGCTGGTTGGAGTCGTCGGCGGGCGGCAGGGGAGACCTCACTGTCTGTAGCCGCTTGGGGGCGAATCTGCTGGTGAAAGGAGAGGAGCGCTGCTCGATGGGCGATCCGCTGAAGTCGGCAGGCGATACGCCCTGTGCCGCCGTTTCAGCTGACGTCGGCTCGCTGTCAGCGGCGCGGTCCAGGGTGCCCGAGTTGGACTCGGCCAGCACGAGCGGCTGCGGCGTGGGCTTGCGTCCCATCTCGAGCCGTGGGATGCCTGGGCCGGGCTGGGCTGGGCAGCTTCGTCCTATGCCCGGGTGTGCCGTGCCTGAGTCGGCGCGTGTGCCTGAGCCGGTTCCTGCGCCGCCTGTGCCTGTGCCGATGCTGCAGGGACGCAACCGTGACTCGACAAGCGTATGTGGCGGTGGGCGTGGCAGTGTTTGGCCGTGCAGGAGGAACACGACTTGCAGCACCGAATCTCGAGCACTGCAAGCGTCAAAGGGGTGGGTCGAGGGCGAGGGCGACGAATTGTCGCCGTTGCGCCAGCGAGGAGCGCGACGAGGCGACGCTGCGGCACTTTGTTGGGCAGAGGGGGGCCGAGGCGGACGAAGAGGCACTGGTGCTGGCGCACTCGACGAGGACGACGCTGGTGCTGATGCTCGGGCTGTCGCGCGCGTCGTCAATGGGCATGGCAAAGGGAGTGGGGTGCGTGAGTCGTGGTGGTCGCGAGGATGCGCGCTGTCTCGTCGTTGCTGGGAAGAAGGGCGGGCGACAATACGAAGCCGGGGTCTCTTCCTGTGTCTCGCGACGCTCGTTGCGCGATGCGCACAATGCTCGTCAGTCAGGGCCGCAGCGAAGTGAGGCACCTGGATCTCACAGCACGGCACACGTCGTCACCCAACAGTTGAAGCGCAGCACGTCAGGGTTGTCGTGTGTACGGAGTACGGAGTATTACGAGGGCAGGACAGCAGGTCGATGAAGCAGCGCAACCACGGCGTCGGTTTTATCTGCCGCTCACGGGCGCTGCCCCTGCCAGCTGTCCCCCAACTGGCGCCCCTGGGCCCTCCTTGGTGAATGAATGAGGTGACCGCTGCCCGTCACAGCGATCTGAAACAGCCTGTCGCACCAGCCCATCCTCCGCATCCGTGGGCCCTTTTCAGGGGTGCCGTGCCAATTTACGACTTCTCGTACTGGCTGCTGCACGGTCCACGCGGGCCGTGAAGGTCTCGCAGCGCCCCCCTCAGCCCAATGTGTACATCAGAGGTACCGTATGGACGCTTCTGGCAACTCGGAGCCACGGACTCGGGGCGCTTGTTGGGCCCAGGAAGTTGGGACAGACGTGTGGGACGGACATTGCTTGTCTTTCCCAAACCCAGCAACTCGGTGCGCACGCCGCCGCCAAGGCCGCCATCAAAAAGCATCCATGCGTGGGGATGGGTCGGCCCAACTGAGGCTGTGACGTGACCAAGACCAACCATCCCTTCTGGTGCAAAGGCTCCCTGCTGTTCCAAGATTGCCGACAGTTGTCTGCATTCGGCATTGCCATTTGCCATCGCGGTCCGGACTCGGACTCGTACTCCGTACGTGGCCTTTCGAGTATGGACCAACACCTCGTGCGTCCGGGATCAAGAAGATCCCCCGGACCGTGGGCCTGAGCACACCTACGAGTACGAGCACCTCGAGAACGCTCCGGACCTGCAAGGACCCGCTGACCCGGGTGCGTGGGAAAATAACCGTTACACTGCGTGCAGCCCAATCGGTGCCAGCGTTGTTGAACGGCAATGCCTTCGTTCCCATCCGCTCTGGTGCCTCACCTGTAACACAGCCATCGCCAACAAGTCTAAATCGGGTGACCCCGTGGTTCTCGCAATAGAACCGGCGCCCGGTCATGCGCATGCCAAATACCTCCGCAAACCGGGTGTGTCTCGTTGGTCCGCTGGTCGCTCAGCCACTGTTTGGAATGACAGTTTGCGATCAACAGTGTCTGCTACCCAAGTCGCTGCCTCGATGCAGCGCATTATTTCGGATTACAGGGTCATCATCTTGCTCTCGCTCATGACGATTTGTGGTCAGGGGTCAGGGGTGGGGGCTGGCACGTGGTGTTGAGCTTATGTAAGGTGGAAGCCATCGTCGAACCTCACGACCCGCTCAGCACCTCAACTCAGCTCTGCTGCCAAACAAACACAAACGACCTCCTTCGTCTCCACCTCGGCACCATGCCTCAGGCCAGCGAGTTGCCCGGCGAGCTGAAGCTTGCCACGGAGGCTCATGTTAAATACATCCAAAGCTTGGATACACGGAGAGATGAACTGGACTACTGGCTGACAGAACATTTGCGGCTCAACGGCGTGTACTGGGGCCTGACCGGACTGCACCTCCTCGGACGCCCAGATGCACTTCCTCGCAAAGAAACCATCGACTTTGTGCTCTCCTGCCAGCATGAAAATGGAGGTTTTGGAGCGGCTCCAGGGCACGATGCCCATATGCTCTCCACAGTAAGTGCTGTGCAGATTCTCGCCATGGTCGATGCCTTCGACGAACTGGAAGCTCGAGGTCCTGGCAAGGCCAAGGTCGGGAAGTGTGAGTTATTCCACCGAGAATATCCAGTCCTTGTCGCATCGGCCTAATGTGAGAGACAGATATCGCAGACTTGCAGGATCGCAAGACTGGCAGCTTCTACGGCGACGAATGGGGCGAGGAAGATACACGCTTCCTGTATGGGGCCTTCAATGCACTATCCCTCCTCGGCCTTCTGTCGCTGGTCGATGTGGACAAGGCCGTTGCCCACATAGCCACGTGCGCCAACTTTGACGGCGGCTATGGAGTGAGGCCTGGTGCGGAGTCGCATTCGGGCCAGATCTTCACATGCCTGGCTGCACTCAGCATTGCCGGGCGCCTCGACCTCGTTGAAGAGGAAAAGCTGGGCAGATGGCTGAGCGAGAGGCAAACCCCTGGGGGCGGCCTCAACGGCCGGCCAGAAAAAAAGGAAGACGTCTGCTACAGTTGGTGGGTGCTGAGCAGCCTCGCCATGATCCGTCGTACGCATTGGATCGACCGCGAAGCTCTCATCAGCTTCATCCTGCGGAGCCAGGATACCGAAATAGGAGGCATCTCGGACAGACCCGGTGACATGGTTGATGTCTGGCACACGTGTTTTGGTCTTGCCGGGCTGAGCCTCCTCGGGTATCCAGGCATGGAAACGGTAGACCCGGTCTACTGCATGCCGAAAACAATCGTCGAGCGGCTAGTCGGGCAGTGAAGAGAGCCACACTCTGAGCAGTGTGCTAAAGCTCTCCCCAAATCCTGGAATGGCAGTGAGCCGTTCCAGACCGTCCCGACTCATCATCGCGTCACGTCGCCCACGGTGTTCTTGCCATCCAATAACCAATGACCTGCTACACACGCACCGTGGTAGCTGGGGTACAAGGCGAGAGGAGAAGAAACTATTGGGGTTTCCAAGGGCATCGCCAATTCCCTGTGGAGCTTGCCCTGTATCTTCCTTCGGGCATGTCCTCCCAATGGCGAAGGGATGTGCCAGGCTACGGCACGGAGGTCCCTCTGCCTTGTGGGGTGGGAGATGTGATACTGCAGCGATTCAGCTGCGCGGTTAGCGCCTTTATGATGGTCGCTGTGGATGGTCTTGCCCTGAGGCAGGCAGATGTGGATGCATATCTAGATGATTAGGTAGCCCAACCGATCCAATGCCAACCCTGACTCTGCATATTTCACTGGCATTAACCGCTTATATTGACTGTTCTCTCTGGGCAGTGTCTTGTCCGACGGTTGACAGCACTGACTTTGGAAAGTGTACTTGTGATATCTGGCATGTCATGTCAACGAGCTTCGGAGTTGACTACGACAGAAGGCCGCCTACTTGGCTGGACCATGACCACTCTTGTTGTCTATCGTAAGAGAGCTGTTGGGGCATCAGCTACAGGACAGAAGGGGCCCTCCCCGAGGTTTGAGATTGGTGTCTGACTGTCGACACTGATGCCCGCGCTCCCAGTAGAGTACCTGGAGAGCACTAGACAGCTTTTGCCTTCTCAAGGTGTGCTGGCCTATCGATGATGGAAAGCCCCCGAGCCATCATCGCAAGAGGATGCGTGCACAGGGCAGCACAATGGACAGCACCCAACTCCAGCTACGGTAGATGCTCACGAATGCTCCGCCTATTGTATTGCTTCCATGATGACTCTCACGCAAGAGGCTCAGCCATTTGCTCACCGACTGGCGACTAGGCTAGCAGCTCGAGAGAGGCGGACTGCGGCCTGGGCTGAGGAAGGAAGGAACGAACAGAGGTACCTGCCTGGAGGCCATGGCAGTACCCTCAACCGCTTCGCACCCCACCAACCCCGTCTTCTCGGTGCTCTCCTCTCTCCTCCCCCTCCTCCTTCTCTTCTCTCTCTTCTCTCCGACCATGGGGAACTACCTTCTCTCCTGAGCACCTTACCGGCACACCGTGCCTCTCCCCTTCTGTTCTCGAAGCAAGTTCCTCAAGCCTGTGACGCAACCGAGTCTGTGGTATCGCCCTAATCTCTTGGCCTCGGCTTGAGTGAGAGTCGTCGTCTAGGCGCGGCGTCCTCTAGGATCGCGACTCCCTCGACAGGCTCGCCAGCTGCGGCACAATCGAGGCGCTGGCAAGGTCGTGCCTCCTACCCATACGGTAAGAACATGGCTGCTCTCTGTCCCGTAGCCTTGCGATTCCGTCCCTGTACCAGACCGCTTTCTCCTTTGCTGTCCGTCACAACGGACGAGTTGCTCTTTTCTCATCCCAACAATCCCCATCCCTTCTTTGCTTCTTTGCTTCCCTCGTCTGATCTCCCGCGCCGTATGCTCAGCGTTTCAGACCTGTTGCTACTTGCCTGCCCCCTGGGAAAGATTGGGTACCGATCAGCGCCGTCTCTTCCCAGACGTGCCCAGATTGCAACCCCGTCAGTCCAAACTCCGAGACACCACAACCAACCCCATGGATGTCTTTCGCCTCAGTGCACAAACGATGGCTGATTCGATGATATGTAGGACATGGCGTCGCTGGCCACGACACGGAGCGGTACGCCCAGCTCTGGAAACAAGCAGATACCGCTCCTCTGCACCGTCTGCCCCGAGACGCCGCGTTTCTCCGACGTATCGCACCTGCTGACGCACATCGCCTCCAAAGGTCATCTTCACCATGAGACTCAAACCAGGCTCAAATCCCACCAGGACATCGCAGCCACCGTCGCCTTGCAGCAGTACGAGCACTGGTACAAGGACAACGGCATTGAGGCGCTCCTGGTCGACAGGATGAGAGCGAAGCAGCTGAAAGAGGCTGCTAGAAACAGGCGTGCCCGAGGGACTACCCTGGCTCCAGCCCTAAAGGTTCGTGTGCCACCAGTCAAGCACGTGAAAGAGCGCGGTTCTGACGCGGAGAAGCAAACGAAGCGGAAGTCGAAGCGCTCAGCCAACTCGGCAGCGATCAAAGCTGAGCAAGACGACTTCAACCAGGACTTCCCACTGTTCCCTGGATTTTTCCCTTCTGAAAACGAGGCCGAAAACCAGGACGACTTCTTCATCGCCAACGACATGCTCTCACTCAAGGGTCAGGTGTGGCCAGGCATGGGCAAGATGGATCTTGCCAACGAGGACATGAAGCGGACTCGCAACCAGCGCAAGCCCAACTCCGTCATTGAAAAGATGCGGAGAACTTCCGAGGGTATCGAGCCTACGCAGGTCGTCATGACGTCTGACTTTGAGATTGAAAGGATCAAAGGGGTTTATGACAGCTCCTCCCCGATTCCTGGCCAAGACGAAGAAGTTCGAACCCGGTTACCCTTCCCTTTCGCATCTTCATCGCTGACTTTTGAGAAGACACCCAAGAAGGTGGCAAAACCCAAACGCAAGCGAACTGAAGCGCTAGCAGAAATCCCTGCCAATGTTCCTCGAGGTGGAAACAGACGCTCAGGTCGCAACACCCTTGTGAACAGCAGCAAGCGGTCACAGCTTAAACTGGATTTTGACCGCGATGCGAGCACAGACATGAATATGTCCCTCGGAACCTTCAGAAATGGCCACGATGTATTTCGTGACGATGATGGAGGCTCCGGTATGCTATACTTCCTGGCTATAGACCCGTCTCTAACTGGAGTAGGGCTATATGATGATCGCCCGTTCGCAACGCCCACTCATCGAGGTCAAAAGTATGACTGCCTGCCACCCTGGTCTTTGATGCTTTAAAGCTAATCATGTATCAGGTTTGATCCGCGGGAGCGACTCGGGCTGCATGCCCTGAACCCGATCTCCCACTCGAACATGGTGTCGCCGACTCCATCTTCGAGAGACATTTCTGCTCGACTCCTTTCCGCGCGAGAATCCCAACGAGGAAGGTCCCAGTATCTTGGACATAATAACCACATGAATTTAGGCAAGCTGCCATGCCCTTGGCATAACTCTCCCCGGTGGCTGAATAATGCTGACGGAGTGCAAGGCTCCCTCACTCAACCGGAAACATCGTTCGGACTCAACGATGCATCGTTGTACGACAACTCAGCAAGGCTGTCTTTTTCTACAAGCAGCCACTTCAACACCCTCAGTCAGGACAGCTTCCGCCTTAATCATAGCAGCCACCTGCAGCCGAAGCACGAGGAGTACCCGACATCAACCACTGGTGATCCACTGTCCAATTCGAGCAACAACCAATTTATGGCCTTATCAGAGTCCAATCCTCTCTTCTCCCAAGATCGTCTGTTTCTCAGTCCATACAGCCAGTCCAGCACGAACCAGCATTTATCCTCGCTTGCCTTTACTCCAATCAATCGCAGTCGCGACCGCAGCCATGCAGGTCACCACGATCAAGAGCAACGACCACCTGGAGCCAACATCAAGCTAGAGGCCCAGTTCTGCGAGGGAATTGAGAATGGGCAGTCGCATGATAGCAAGCAGTCGAGCTTCGCCGCGAACGGCATTTGGGATTCCCAAGGCCCTGAGACTGGCGTTGAGCTCCACGCGGACCTTGACGAAGAGCAACTAGACATGTAATGTTCACTCTCCCGTGCGGGCTGGAGCCTGTGGCAGCTTCAAACTGAGGTGTTTTGGCCTATTCTGGGACCTCAAATCGAACCCGCACTTTAATATTTTTGACACTTGGGAGGAACCGTACACCACACAGTTCCAAAAGGAGAGTCGCCTTAACGACCAGTCTCGTCGCCACACATACCATTGACGGGATTTTGCCACAGGAACAACGGAGATTTCTACAGGTTGGAGTTTTCGGACCACGAGGCAAGTCTCGCATTGTCGTTGCCGGCGCACCAACATCTATAAAAGGTACTCGGCGGCTCACCTTGCCACAGCTGATCAACAACTCTGGCCACCAAGGCTTGCCGCTTCAGCATTACGCAGCGGACTAGCATCTCATGGGCACAGGCTGTTGACGTGCGTTTTATGGGCATTCTAGGACGGGTCGAGGCTCGCTCTCATGTGTAAGGATACACGAGACATCGCTCGATGGGCAGCGCGGGTCTTCCGCGAGGGTTCTCTTTCTGGCGTTTGTTTTTTGTTTCATTTACGTGGTTTTATCCAAGTGGGCTTTATTCGTAGGCTTTGAAGCACGCCATTTGGTCCGGTGTCTACTGGGTTTGGGAAATCATGCCGGGCTGGGTGTGTGGAGGTATGACTGGTGATATTGGTAGGACATCTGCCGTGGGTGGTTCGACGGTGGAATATCACTCCAAGGGCACAATAGGCTGGGTGTAGCAGGGTTATATCACGAAGGTAATCTCGTCTTCAAACGCGCTATACTATTACATTGACTAAGACCAAGTACTTCCACACTCGCGTTCTACACATCTACACTACACGCTGTCTCCATCATACTCCAAGCCACGGGTGTTGAGACTACAGTTGCTCGATGCTGGCGATGAGTTGCTGCAGCTGATCTGCGCCACTGTCCACTATCACTTCGTTCAAGGCACGGCATGCCCCCTTGAGCCGACGCGTCCGCATTTCCAGCTCCATCTCGCTTGACTTTTCGGCCGCCACGTCGATTACCTTTTTGGGGATGCGCGCCAGCCGGGCAACATTCAAGCCGTACGACCGATGGGCGACGCCCTCTCCAAGCTCGTACAGAAAGGTGATTTCCTCCTCGCCGTCGGCGCCCGTGTCCGCCTTGAACTTCATGTGCACGTTGGAGACGCCGTCGAGGCCGTCGACGACGCGGGCGAGGTTCTGGTAGTGGGTGATGAAGAGGGTGAGGCAGCGGGTGTCGGTGACGACGTGGTGCAGGACGGCCTGGGCGATGGCGGCGCCGTCGTGGGTGCTGGTGCCACGGCCGAGCTCGTCGAGGATGACGAGGCTGCGGGGGGTGGCAGAGCGGAGGATGCGGGCCGTCTCGGAGACCTCGACCATGAAGGTGGACTCGCCGGCGAAGAGGTTGTCGCGGGCGCCGGTGCGGGTGTGGATGGCGTCGCAGAGGGTGAGGGAGAGGGCGTCGGCGGGGACGAAGGAGCCGATCTGGGCGAGGAGGACGATGAGGGCGAGGGCGCGGACAAAGGACGACTTGCCGCCCATGTTGGGCCCCGTGATGAGGTGGGCCAGGGGTGACGGGTGGGCGAGCGTCGTGGTGAAGGGGATGTAGCCCGTCTCGAGGGTCAGCTCGGCGATGGGGTGGCGGCCTTGGGAGATGGAGATGGTGGGCTCGCACGACGCGGGCAGGAAGGTGGGCTTGCTGTAGCCAGGTTGCGCGGCGACCTTTGACAGGGATAGGAGGCAGTCGAGCGTCGCGAGGGCGGACACGGCATCGCGCAGGGGCTGGTAGTCGGCGGATATTTCTGCTAGGAGGTCCTTGAAGGCCCTGTCGCAGGCGGCGGCGAGGGCCTCACGGTGTTGGTCGCGCTCGGTGATGAGGCGCATGACCTCTGGTGTGTGGAATCGCGAGAGCTTCTTGGTGCCCGAGATTTTGCTCCAGGACGCAGGGACGTTCTTGATGTCACTGTTGGGGACCTCGATGAGGTACTCGATCCCGGCGACGGTGACGTACTCGACGTTTTTCTTCTTGATCTTTTCTGCGGCGACTGTCCGGTGGGCGTCGAGCTCGTGCTCCACGTGGGCGATGCCGAGCTGCTGGTCTTGGATGTCTTCCGTCTGGTACTCGTCGCGGAAGAAGCCGTACTTGTCGTCTTTCCGCGCTGCCTGGAGATTGATGCGCTCCAGGTATGAGACTACCGATGTGAGGATCTGGGGAAGAGCGCTGACGGCCGAGGCCAGGGGGGGTGCCGAGAATGGCATCTGCGAGGAAGACTTGATCCTGGAGTAGTGGGTTGCGATCTTCTGGAGAGTCTGGAGGACTGACAAGAGCTCTGGTCTGGTGCATTTGCCGTAGTAGATGCGGATGAGGCTGCGCTCAAGGTCGGTCTTGACGCTGGAGAGGAGGTTCTCCAGCTCATCGACGGGGCCCGTAGACTGCTTGTCCAAGAGTTCATGCACAGCGGCGAGCCTCTCTTCCAGACGCTCCTGGTCCAGCAAGGGGCGGCCGACCCATTTTCGGAGAAGGCGTTGGCCAAACCGCGTGAGGGTCTTGTCGAGAGCCCAGAAAAGACTACCTCTCTCGGAGTGGTCGGTGGAGTTGCGATACACCTCGAGGCTCTCGAGGGTGGTCCCGTTGATGAGCATGTGCGAGCGAGTGCTGAAGCTTTGGAAGTACTTGGTCAGGTCGAAGATGTGCTCCAGACCGTACTCTTTCAAGTGGGTAATCATGGCTGAGAGGCAGATGGTCACCGGCTCAGGCAGCTTCAGGACTTTTTCGAGAAGGGCGCTTGCTGTTTCGTTCTGCGAGGCATCCTTGAGCTTGTCGGCGTAGAACTGGGTCACATGCGAGTACGCCTCTGCGGCCATGGTCTGGCTCTTGTCCACCCGCTCGACACGGCTGCGGTCGCCAAAGACATTGGTACTGCTTCCAGACAGGTGCTGGATAAGCTTTTCGGTGCCCTTGGTGAGCTCGCCGACGATGAGGAACTCGCAAGGGGAGATGTGCAACAGTCTCGTCTCAATCTCGCTTCGCATGAAGCCATCTTCGAAGCGGTCGTAGATGATGTCTCCTGTGGCGGGCTGGACGGCAATAATGCCGACGTCAACTTTTTCATCGGTGCCCGACCCTTTAGGCTTTGTCTCGGTGATGCAAAGCAAGTAGCCGCCAGCCGGCGCTCCACCGCTCTGTCGATCCAGCTCGCCGTTTTCGTCAATGTAGGTGCCTTTGGTGTAGAGGCTCGTGAGCTTCCTGACGAAGGGGGTGTTGCGATTGTCTCCCGCCTTCTTCAGTGCGGCGGTCTCGATCTGGCGCACAACTCCAACTTTGTGCCCGGCAGCGACGAGTCGCTTGGCATGGACAGGCAGTCTGTGGACGGGGATGCTGGCGGAGGCAAAGCGGTCTAAATGAGCCTCGGACGCATCTGGAGATTTGATCAGTTTTCCAGGTCTTGCAGTATGATCTCGGGGGAGGCGTCCAACGTACGCTCGTCGTATCGCATCTTGCCCGGTATGCAAACGATGCTCAATTCTTTGGCGGCTATGCGGGCATCCTCTCCAAAGAAGCGAAACTTGTATCCGACCTCGACGATGAGGATGGTGTCCATGTGCTTCCTCTTGATGTCCAGGAACTGCATCTCCATGGGCGTCAGCTTGCCCGTCTTGGAGCCCTTCTTCTTTGTCTTGGCCGGTGCTGGCAATTCGTCCTCGTCGGCATCGCCATCCGGGTCGTCATCGGGGTCGTCTGTCGGAGCGTTGTCTTGCTGCCTCCGTGCTCGCCAGGACATGGCCTCGGGGTGGCCGAGCTTCTTGACGAATTTCCTGTGCAGCTCCTCGCTCCTCTGCTTCGCTGCGGCATCTTCGTCGTTGCCATCTGCTCTAACAGCAGGTACGGGATTGGATTCATCGTACAGATAACGCTCCGCGCGTGCTGATGGAGCTGCGCCCGCCTCATTGCCGCCGGGTGTTGCAGCCCCGGCCCCCGGGAAGAAGGAGCTTCTGTCGGCCTCGGCATCTTTGACGTTGGCCTTGGGTTTCTTCGCGGTCCGCTCAGGTGCCCCGTTGGCCTTGTCCGCGTCCTCCTCGAGCGGTCGTTTCCGGGACGGAGACTCGGCGTCGTTGGCAGAAGAGGATGATTGGGTCTGCTTCTGGAAGGACGCAGCGAGTCCATTGATCGTCTTGGGAGTGAAGAAGGAAGTCAAAGACTGCTGCTTCTTCTCGGCTGACTTGGGCACGGGCGCCATGGTCGGAGACGGGTGGCGCTGGCGGTGCTGGCGCTCGGGGAACGAGACACTGGTGCACCAGATTGATGGTTTGAAGTTCAGCGTTCACCTAGGTAAGCTACGGCGCGTCTTTGGACCAAGACGCGTTGAGAGGTGCCGGCTGGAGGGTTGGACCCACTGTATCTACCGGTGCTCTTATCTTATCGGTCCCGTGTCTCGCATCTTTCAACTTCCTCCAACATTGACCCTATGAGGATCGCCCTACTCCTTGAGAGGCAGGCCATAAAACACATTGCCGAGGAGACATCCTGGAATATGGGTGGTCGTGCAGAGGCGCTTGCTGGCCACCCTGGCAGAACATGGTGTCAACAGAGCGCATCTGTGGGCATCCAAGGGGACAATCCATCTGGCCTGGAGACCCGTGTCCTTGGACGCCTCGGCCCCAGTTGATGGCACCTCACGGCCGAGAGGTGTGGTGCAGAATTGCGACGTACTCGTACGTCTGCAAGTGCACCACAGAGAATGCCCCCCGATCTAGGGACTGCATCTCGAGGCGCTGAGCGCGGTCCATATCGTCAACGTGGACAGGCAAGCTTGCCGCCCACGGACTCAGCCTCGGCACCGGCACCTCGACGCGGGC
Organism: Tolypocladium tundrense; assembly: GCA_024340025.1. Taxonomy (NCBI): domain Eukaryota; kingdom Fungi; phylum Ascomycota; class Sordariomycetes; order Hypocreales; family Ophiocordycipitaceae; genus Tolypocladium; species Tolypocladium tundrense. The sequence continues at coordinate 25,844 of JALHBX010000194.1, forward strand.
GGCGCAGCACGGACTGAGCGATATCAGGCGCCGTATGGTTCGTCGCACAGAGGATTGCTTGGCTCCAATCCTCGGCGGCTATCCGTCCATGATCACGCCTCGACGTCGAGAGGAAGCCCTCGGCGCTTACAGGCTCGGTCCAGCAAGCCAGCCAACCAATCATGGGCGCTGTGGGGGCCGAGTCGGGCTGCCCCGGCCACTAGACGGCTAGCGCAGACCCGCCCACTGACAACGCCTTCGTCCACTGACGGTGGTCGCCAGCAGCCTCTGCCATGCCCTGTGGGCCGTTGGAGGCCCGCTGCCGTGCCCGTTGGCGCCGGGTCCCCTGTTCCAGGCTACGATAGGTATGTTCCTGGGCATTCATGTCGCACGTTTCCCCTCGTCCTCCGTCTGCCACCTTGGGCAGCTGCGCGTTCGTCTCGCTAGCCAGGCGAGTGAGCTTCATCATATCTATCTGCGCTGCGTTTCTCTCGCCTCGCCCTTCAGTACTTCGGGCCCTATACTTCTTCGTACCTTATTGTATCCTGCGGCCCGCACCATCATATCGGCGGCCCATTCTGCGACCCATCGGTTGGAGAACGACCGACCCCGCCCAAGCTACTGATCACCAGAGCCTCGACATCCGTCTAGCTGCGACAGCTCTTGCATCCATCTACTGCACCGTCGTCCTGCTCGAAGCCTGTCACGGCCTGGCCGCCCACGGCGGCCCTTTCAGGAGAGCTCACTGAGCTCCCGAAATAGCTGGGCTGTGCCTCTTTCACGTCCGACTTTCTCGTACGAAGTGTTCTCCACGCCGCTCGCTCGAAGCCGAGCCGCGAAGCAAGATGGAGTCCAGCCGGCGCGTGTCCAGTCGTGGCATACCCGAAGAGGAACTGTTCCTCAGCAAGCCGGCGCCCGAGGATTGTGGTGACAGCCCTACCGTCGAGCCGTTGCGGATATTCAAACCCCAGAGCCCCGAGCCTGCTGGCCGCACATCCTTCGCCTCGTCCAGCAAACCGTCATTTCCTCTGCCGCCGGGTGCCTCCAGCTCCGCCGCTCCGCTGCCGTTCCCTGACGATGACGACATCCGCAAGCCGACTGCCTCCAAGCCGACTCCCCCCAAGCCCTACGGCTCCGCCTACAGCGACATAGCCCCTCGTATAGATACCAATCCGACTGAGAAGAAGCCGGGCCTTGCCGAGAGGAGAGGCGCCTCGCCCAAGGTCATCCATTCCCCCTCGAGCCCCGACGCAGACTATGGCCTGTTTGCGCGGCCCCTGAAGGAGCAGCCTCGGCCTGGTTCTTCCAACACGAACTATCCAAACTACCAGAAGACGTATTATCCCCCGCCCGGCGCTGCGTCGACGTCTGGCACGTCCGGTGATATCCCTCAGCAGCAGCCACCCAACAATACCCACTTGACGATGAACGACCAAGGCGTCAATCGCTTTTCATCGACTGCCTCGAATTCAACGACGAGAGCGAATCGCGGTTCGCCCCCTCCCCCCGAGACTCCGATTGTGGAGCCCGGAACTGTCCCCGGCGGAGGCATCGAGGCCCGGTACGCGGCCTCGGGCATTTCAGGGACGGCGACTCTCACCAGCCTGCAGGCCCATCAAGCTCAGAGCGCTGCCGCTGCGCAGAGGCTCGCACAATATGGAAACCAACAGCCTCAGGCCCAGCGGCCCTGGACGCCCACCGAGTCCCCGGGCCAAGCTCCTTCAGGTCCTCCAACCGTGTACCAGGGATCAACCCCCATCTCGGCCTCCGACTCGCAACCAGCATTCGGTCCACCCCCTGAGCAACCTGCGCAGAATCACGAGAACACGCCCGTACAGGTCAGTGTCTTGGAGCAGGACTTCCAGCGCCTGGGCACCAAGACTCCCCCTCCGGCGTACTCGAGCGTGAATCCCAGCGGAGGCTCCTCCTATCCGAATGAGAAACAACGCCCTCAACAGCAGGGCGCGAGACCTGCCGTACCTCAGACCACGGCAGGCAGCTCTTCTGCATCGCCACCACAGAAGCCTGCAGTTGCAGCGGCGGCGGCAGCGCTCGCCTCACCCGCACTCCAGCATCCAGGGCATCCCGCATTCGCCAACGATCCGCGGCCGGAGCAAAACGGCCAATCCTCGCAGGCTGCGGCGTCGATAGCGACAGTCCAAGCGCCCACGTCCACACCTGCCTCCCCACCGCCACTGCCAGAGGGCTGGATAGCTCATCTGGACCAGAACTCGGGCCAGTACTACTACATCCACTTGGCCTCTCAAGCAACGCAATGGGAATTCCCCAAGGGGCCCAATCCCATTCAGCATGAACAAGCCCCTCTCTCGCCCACCGCCTCGACGTACGGAAACCCCCTGACGTCCCCCATGTTTGGGAAGCAGTCGATGGCATCGCCCATGTATCCCCCACACACGCCTGGCTATGCTGAGAGCATCATGAGTGTCGCGACATCGCAAACACCGACCATGGCTGGTTTCTCAGGCCCCCCGCCGAGCTCAGGCGTCGATATGTACAGGATTCAGCCCACCAATGGGGTCTATTTTGGCCCATACCTGAGATATGTCAATATGGATGTCGAAAAGGGGGTATGGCACGGGAGCATACTGATCGTCACGGATGCGCCGCAGCCACCAACCATCCACCTTCACTTGAGCGCTGATCTCTCGCCAAACCCAAAGCAGTTGCAGCCTCGCGTTCTCCATACGCACCAGCGCTGGACGTTTTACAAATACGACCTCGAGCTTCAAATGGGTGAAGGGGGTACGGAAAGGTGGACGTACGCCGTCACATCGCACCTGGGCTGTACGAGGTACGAGTTCGTTGTTGCTGGGCGATACGAGATCGGTTGGCGATTCATTGCCCACTCCGGCAACGATTTTGCCGCAGGCACGTCTCAGAATGAGAGGGCCAGGCTCGGTGGCGTTGGCTTCATGTGGAAAGATGTGTTGCAGAAGAACATTGACTGCGGCGGCTTTCATGTGCAGCTCGGCCTCGGCGACCAGATCTATGGCGATCGGCTGTGGAAGGAAGTCCCGCTGTTGAAGCAGTGGTTGGCCATGAGTGGCAGAGACAACAAGAAGAACGTTCAGTGGACGGCGCGCCACGAGGAAGATGTTACACACGCCTACTTTCACTTCTACACGAGCCACTTTGATCAGCCGTTCCTGAGAGAGGCATTTGCTCAGATACCCCACGTCCTGCAGATCAATGACCACGACATGTAAGCTCTCGCGTCCCGACATGGAATCCAAGCCCTTTATTAACTCGAGTTTAGTTTTGACGGCTATGGATCCTACCCAGCCTATATGCAAAACTCGCCCATGTTCAAGAATATCGGCCGCATCGCAACAGACATGTACCTTCTGTTCCAGCACCACACTACTGTGGAGATGATGCGAAACGTCAGCACGGATCACGACATCTTCACCATTACCGGCACCGGCTGGCATTTCGTCAAGTTCCTTGGACCCGCAGTTGTAGTTGCCGGACCAGACTGCCGTTCAGAGAGGAACCAAGCTCGTGTCATGGCCGGGCCAACGTACCAAGGCATCTTTCCCAAGGTTGCAACGCTGCCGCCTAGTGTTCAGCATGTCATATGGATGATTTCGGTTCCTCTAGTATATCCCAGGTTGGACACCGTCGAGAGCTTGGCGAACACGGTTGCAGCCGGCAAGAAGGCTGTCAACACAACGTACAACATCCTGGGCAAGGTCACGAGCTCGGTGGCCGGTGTTGTTGGCGGCAAAGAAGTCGTCGCTCAGGGCTTTTCCCAGGTCAAGAAAGCGGTTGGCAAGACTGGTTTGATGGGCAACGTCCTGAACCAGTTTGGCGAGCTCGACATTCAGGAAGTCTTGAAGGATATGTGGACGCACGACACGAAAGACCTCGAGCGAACGTATTTCATCCGGACCCTGCAGGGCATTGCCCAGCAAAAGGGCATCCGAATGACATTCTTGTCAGGAGGTACGTTTCTGGACATTGGCAGAACCGACCAGATGCAGCAAGCTAACCGAATTGTCACAGATGTCAATGCCTCGGGTGCCGGCCTTGTCCACGACCCGACTCACCCCGGCGACCACAAGACCATGTACCAGATCATTTCGTCGCCCATCGTCGGGGCGCCGCAGGGAGGCTACGTGTTGAAGATGCTGCACAACCAGAAGACGCTGTATGTGCCCCAAAACGGCCAGAAGACGACGCACGAGGTATCGGACACCAAGGAAGACATGATGGAGATTTTCCACACGGACGCCAGCGGGGCCACCCGCGAGCTGAAGAAGCTCATGGGCCGGCGCAACTACGTGGCCTTTGTGGCATACGACCAGGAGGCGATGAGCCAGGCCCCGTTCAGCCCCAACCCGAGCGTCAGCAGCCAGCAGCAGCAGGGTCTGTCCAAGCTCAGCCTGGCGGTGGACTTTGTGGTGCAGGGAGACGGCGCGTTCCAGTCGACGACCAAGTATGGGCCCGTCATCATCCCGCACCTGGAGTACGGGAGGTGAGGGGTTCGCGCCGATGGGAGATTTCGAGGCAGAGGCACGATTCTTGGACAAGTAGAGGGCAAGGAGCGGCATTGGATAGCGGGCTGTTGGGGATATACTGGCGGTCATGATGAATATTGGATACATTTCGACGTCACCTTGATTCAAGTGGTTACGAGGGTTCCAATGCTTGATTTCGAGGGCTGAAGACTTTCTAGACGTGTTTAGAGTACGAGTGATGTTTCGAATGTTGTGTATGTATTAAAGTCTAGTCTTCAGGTGCTGAGCTCATATCATCAACTGACGTCTTGAGTTGTACCCGCAGATCCGACGCTTTTTATGTCTCCTGTCTCTTTTCCTCGCAACCCGGGATCAATCCTCTTTTTTATTGCAGTCGACATCCGAGGGACTATAATGAACTTGATGGATTTTGCTTTTATATGAGAAAGACCCTACAGGTCAAACAGCTCCTTGACGATGCGCATGGTCTCGTCGGGGCCCGTGACGGAGTGGCCGGTGGTGGCGGGGTGGTTGTAGATCTCCCAGTCGTTGCCGCCCTCGAACGTCTTGTCGCCGAAGAAGTGGATCGTCTTGTAGGTGATGCCGCCGGGCTTCTTGGCCTCGTTCTCGAGGTGCTTCAGGCAGTAGGTCTTGTCCCAGCCCTGGGGGAAGACGTCAAAGGAGATTTGGCCGCCGATGGAGAAGCTGCATTCACAGGGTGCGTCAGCCCAGGGTCATCATCACGCGAGGCAACCAGGGGAGGGGGAAAACGCACGTAAGACCCAGGTGGCCAAACTTCTCCTTGAGGGCGGCGACAAACTTCTCGCGGACCTTGGCGTCCTTGTCGTAGGCCTGAAAGTCGTTGCGCTCCTTGGTGCTGGCGTTCCTGCCGACGGGGCTGACGTTGATCATGCCGTTGCGGAACTCGACAAAGGTGCCGCGCTTGATGGGAATGTCGAGGTCGGCGATGTAGTGGAGGCAGAAGCTGACGAGCTGCTTGTAGGGCTCCTCGCCGAGCCACTGGATGAAGCTGTTGGAGGGCAGGGGCTGGCCGAGCTTGTAGGCCGTCAGGCCGTTCTCGGAGAAGCAGAAGTCGAAGAGGGAGGTGACGGGGGCGCGGGCGGGGCGGCCGAGCTGCTCCTCCTGCTTGATGAGGTCGGAGCCGCCGACGAAGCCGACGGCGCACTTCTGGCGGAGGGCCTGCAGGAGGGCGAGCATCTCGGGGGAGGCGTCCTGCGGTTCGCGAGGATGGTTAGCGGCCCATGTGTGCTGTGCGGGGATCCGGGGGGGAGGAGACGCTCGTACCAGGCGCGCGGGGGTGAGGGTGCCGTCGACGTCGAAGAGGCAGATGGTGTCCTTGAGGGGGCGCTCCTCGAGGGGCGAGTAGGAGGGCGTCGTGGAGGCCATGGCTGCTGGTGCTGGTGCTGGCGCTGGCGGTGCTGTTGCTGCTGTGGGTATATACTCGACGGCCGTGTCTAGCACAGGCTGCAATCGATCGCTGGAGGAGGAGAAAGGGGCCGAAAGACGAGGCGGTCGGCCGTTGAAGATGTTGGTGGTGAGGCAGGGGAGGGGTCGTGGGCGGTCAGGAGAAGCCGGGGTCATCAAGCTCCTGTGGAGGGGCAGCAACTGTCTGTCCTCTGCCCCTGTTAGGGGACCTGCCAGCTGCACTGATCCACCTGCAACGTGTCGCCGGCCAATACGAGGCGCACCCCAACTCCAACTCTACTCGTAATGGACTCTGTAACTTACCACGAATGTAGTCTGATGTATCAATTGCTCGGTCGTTCATTCAATGGAAACACCCGAGCAGAGCAATCGCCCTGGCCTCAGCTCTGCCGCATCTCCAAAGTATCCCGGCAACCCGCACAAACACCGCAGTGTACAAGATTCCATCATATATATATCATTGGACGCCGATTCTCGAGGCGAGGGCTCTACCCCCAACCGCCGAACCGGCAATGCAACGCTCAGGTTCTATGTCACTTCATACAAAACAACGTCGTCCTGTCGCAAGACAAGCAAACACCCGTCGTGCCAAGCGCCTGACCATGTGCCCTGAGCACCGAGTCCATCCGCCCATCGCACTCGCTCCGAGAACCCCAGCATGAAAGCCGATGCGACGCTTCAGGCAAGAAATAGAAAACACCGTCAATGCTCCTCCCTCCATCTGCTCGCCCTCTAGGCAGACTCTCCCCATATCCCCGTCACCTCGACCACCACGTTCAGGATTGTGCCCAAGGTCCACAGCGCAATCAGGCCCCATCCGATCTTGCGGCTCAAGATCCACTTGTTCAGCGGCACGACGATCAGCAGCAGGACGAGGACGATGAGCAGCGTGATACTCGATATCAGCAGCGTACCGCCCACCTGCACCCGGTATGGCCCGTACTCCTTCGGCCGGTGCGGGTGCTTGACGTGCTTGCGGTTGGCGCTCTGCACCATCATCATCACGCCGCCGATGCCGATGCCCAGCAGGATGTTGAGCATTGGGCCTCCGAAGCAGGCAGACCTGGGAGATGGGGTATTAGCTCAGCCACGGCCGCCACGATCAGTACGACGACTTACAATGCCATCACAGGGTAGCCCAGTCGAGCTACCGTGATGTCCGCCACCAAATCCCCAATGCTGTTTCCCGCCGCGAAGATGGTCAGCCCAAGCAACGCCTCGGAGATGCCCAAGATGACGCCAAACGTCTTCAGCACCCCCACCACTTCGCCCGCGATCGTCGAGATCCACGCGATGCTAATGATGAACCCCAGGAAACAGAGCGAATAGTGGAACCTCGGCCGCGTATGCTCCGTGGTGGTGACGAGCAGGGTGCCAAGGAGCACCAGCGAACCCACGAGCGTGTATAGCACCATCCACACCAGCTCCCTGCCAGGCTGCTCCCAGTCCTCGGACAAGTTGGCCCACAGTATGAACACGGCAAACTGCGGCCCGGTAAACAGCTGCAGGCAGACCAGCCACCGGTTCCATGGTGCCGACTCGTTGTTTGCGTTGCTCACCGACGGCAGGTCTGATGCCGGCTTGGCGGAAACCGGCGATGGCCTAGTGGCCACGTGAGCCGTCGGCTCAACGGCCGTTTCTTCGTTCTCCAGGGACAACTGGTTGGGCGACGCGTTTGTCAACGATCGTTGGCTGCTGCTGCGGCTCAAGGTGTGCCTTCGGTACCGCTCCCACTCACCCTCCCGCTCGATCGCCCTCGGCTCAACAGAGATTGCAGGAGCCGAGTGACCAAGGCCCCTGTGGCTCCAGTGCTCAACAACCGTCTCTTCCGTGGTCGAGTCCTCCTCGCTCGTCTCCGAGTCCACCACAGGCAGCGTAATCACCAAGAGGAATATGCTCGGCACCGATACCGTGCTGAGAAACTTGTCCCAAATAGTCTTTTCCTCCCAGCCTTGCAGGGTCGGGAACATGGTGGCCAGCAGGACATGGGGTGGCGGCAGCACCGAGTACGGCCACCATCGTACCGGCCGCGACACCTGCACCGGTACTTGTACATCGGGAAAGTGGCTGTGTCGCCTTGCGGAAGCAGATGGAGGAAACACGAACTCTAGGTGCTCAGAGCGCGCGTGCGGCGTCATAACCATCGGTGAGTCTGTGTAGTGAGGAAACGGCGTGCTGGGGGACGACATCTCGCTGTGGCTGCTACGCCGACTCGGTATCTGCAGTTGTAGCCTCGGCGATAGTCCTTGCCCTTGGGCATCATCGGCCGGGCCATCGCCGGCCGGCGGTGGAGCCAAGTTTCCTCCGATGGTGAATGGCGGCGGGGTTCTTTGGCCGCTTTCGATCCCTTCAGGGACCAGCAAACTGGAGCCGGGTCCGGCTTGCTCGCCATCTACCAACTCCGGGATCGCGGCCGATGAGACGGGCACGTCCCCTGAAGACAGTGCCCTGTCCCTGCGCGCCGAAGTCGCCCTAGACGTCGAGGCTGTGTCCCCACCATCATGCATGGCATCCGGGACAACCCCAGTGGTCCCCCTTCGTCCCCTGCCATGGATGTGGTTTTCTGAGTAACTTCGGCCTGATATGGGCGAGAGTTGGAGATTGCTTTCTCGCTGTAACTGCGCCAGGGCAGATCTGAACTCGAGGGCGCCTACCAAGCTTGGCCGAATCGGGTTCATGTTGTTATGTCGTTTCGCCCCTGTTCGCAGGACACGCATGCTCCTCGTCACTTCGACCGCCACCATTCTCTCGTGGTCTCCATCTGTGTCGTCCTCGTCGCCATCCGCGCCGACATCTTCTGCCGCGGGTGCCCGGCCCTCTATCTCGATTCTTGGGCCTCGTTCGAACGACACAGCATCACCTCCCCCAGCAGAGCCACCCCGCGACGGCTGCCCCACGGTACGATCGACGTCGTCTGGGTCGTCCCGATAGGGTTCCCCGGCCAGCTCGTCCCCAGCTTGTCCAGTCGCGCCGTAGAAATGGCTGCGAGCTTCGCCTTCCCGTCGCAGCCGTCGTCTCCTTCTGGTCGCGTACCAGTGCCAACCGACGACGGTAAGGACGTAGACGACGTAGTAGCCTATCATGGCCCAGCATTCCCAGAAGCGGAGGCGGCCATCGGCCAGAAAGGCCATTGTGAAGCAGACGGCAATGATGAAGAAGCCAATGTCGCGGGTATACGTCTTGCGGTCCACCCTGAACTCGCGCACCAGGGCCATGGACCCGGCGACGACGCCGGTGATGAAGCAGGCGGCGCCGATGAGCTCGCCGACGGCCATGCTAGGGCTGTTGGAGCTCATGGCGGCAAAGGTGCTGAAGACATCGGGGGAGCCGTTGCCAAAGGCCAGGAAGGTGACGCCAGCCAGGCTCTCGCTGAGGCCGAGGATGGCGGCAATGGTGCTTAGGTTGACGCTGAAGAAGTCGCTCGCTGCGATGCCGATGGTGGTGAACAGCAGGCCCAGCCACAGGACGAGGATGGTAAAGGCCACGGGCTTCGCGTCGCCAAGGGCGCAGTAGTAAAACTCTAGGTAGGGGAGCAGGCCGGCGTCGTCGTCCGCGCAGTACCGCTTGATGAAGGCGCACTGGTCCGCGACAGCGTGAACCTCGCTGCACTCGGGCTCGCCCTCGCCCTCTGTCCGCTTGAAGAGAGAGGCGCTTCCATCGTGGCGGTCACCCCCGGTGCGGCCGCGCTGCGTGTGCACCAGGAACGAGTAGGCCGTCAGTAGCGACAGCAGGAGGATGGTGACGCAGAATGGGCGGGAGCGCAGACGGCTGCCCCGGAGCTTGGTCGGCCGCATGCTCGGCGTATCGTCATATCGCAGGAGTGAGCGCCGTATCGGACCCCTGGAGAAACCGCGCAACAGAGAGAGCGGAAGAGGAAGAGGAAGAGAGCGCGGGTATCTTAGGTCATGATGATGATGATAGTGTGGCACGAGAGGGACCGGACGGGATCGGATCTTGGATGCTTATGTACCTGTACCTTATGCACCTAGGTAGCTTAATCCAACCTGCCAGAAGGTTCATGGCCAGCCCAGTGGTGCCAGCCCAGTGGTGTGGCCCCCCACAGCGACAGCGACCCAGCGCCCCGTCGGAGCCGCTAGCAGGCACTTGGCTGCCTCTCTGGGAAAAACCAGCGCGCCGCCGCTTTTGCTGGTGCCACCCGACCTCGTACACATACGTACTGGCAACGCGTGGCAAACACTCCCCCTACTTACTTAGTGCTTCCGCTCCAGAAGTATTCCGCGTCACTCACAAAACGCTCCAACATGGCCAGCTTCAGCGGATGCGCGTCCCTTGCTAGTAGGGGCAATATGTTCCAAGCTAAACACCTTGATGGCTCCATGGGCCAGTTGCGTGGCCGATACGAAGTACGAAGTACACCACCTGCGCCCTTATCGCAGAATGGGGCGTCAGGGAGGGGCACGAAAGGCACATGAGAGGTTGGGAGTCGCGTCGGTGGCAATGGCTAAGAATCGTTTAGTTCTTAGTAGGAAAGTACGCCAACGATGTGTCACAGACGGTATCCGTTGCTGCTAAACTGGCTGATGGCTTGATGAGATCCGAGTCGATATCCAGCGAGATCGCTATGTAAAAGCGGCGGGCTGGTGTCCGTCAAAGCTTGCGTCTGTCGAGTTGACGCCAGCGCCGTCGTCACGACAGTCACGTGGCGAGAACCGAGCTCAGCCACTCCCTGTGGCTGGTGGCTCAGCCACTCCCTGTGGCTAGTGGCAACTCCTGGATGCCTGGATTGACAGGCGCCAGTCCACTGTTTGTGTTGGTGGTGCAAGCTGCAACAGTGTGGATCGGGTATTTTGTTTACTTTCCGTGGGCCAACCAACCACACACACAGCACAGCGCAGCGCAGCGACGCGACACTAGATGCTGTTGCATTTACATACCTAACCTCCCCGTCTGCCTCACGACACGCACACACACCAGCCAGCGCCTCCGCCTTGGCCACGAGATGCCTCGGGTTGCCCAAGTGCCACGCGCCGGTGGCGTCAGGTCGGCTTCGCCCTTCAAGTCTCCCGTCAAGTAAGGCTCCATCCCTCGGCAGCGCGTCCCCGCCGCGACGAGTGCTCCCGCTGACGCAGACATGCTGCTGGCTAGGATCCCCTTGAACGACGATGCCCAGGAGAAGGGCCAGCGGATGAATTCACGAAAGGCCCTCCACGAGAAGCAAATCAACGAGATCAAGGCCGCGGCCACGCCGCGGAAGGGCAGCGTCAGGCTGGAAGACCTCGAGAATGCGTCGCCGGGCTCCGCCATGGGCACCCCCCGCGGCGGGCGCGGCGGCGTCGATGCTGGCGACGAGGCCATCACGGTCGGCGGCGTCTCCATCACCCCGATGAAACGCGTCCCGATCCTGGCCAACTTTGAGGAGTGGATGAAGATGGCAACCGACAACAAGATCAACGCCGCCAACTCGTGGAACTTTGCCCTCATAGACTACTTCCACGACATGTCACTGCTCAAGGAGGGCGACGGCGTCAACTTCCAAAAGGCCAGCTGCACCCTCGACGGCTGCGTCAAGATCTACACCAACCGAGTCGACAGCGTCGCGACGGAGACGGGCAAGCTGCTGAGCGGCCTTGCCGACAGCAACAGTAACAAGAAAAAGGGACGCGAAGGCGATGATGCCGAGGCCGACGAGAGCGAAGAGGAGCTTGACGAGGACGGCAACGTCAAGAAGAAGCCCAAGAAGAAGGTGAGCGCCTGCGCCTAGCCAATTGCTGCCGAGACTGCAGTTTTCTGACCAGGAGATAGACTCAACGATCATCCGAGGCCACCTTGGCGCCATCGTTCAGCTCGCTGCAACTCAAGAAATTCGAACTCGAGTTTGGCGTCGACCCTCTATTCAAAAAGGCATCGGCCGACTTCGACGAAGGCGGTGCCAAGGGGCTGCTGCTTAACCACTTGATGATTGACTCACAGGGGCGTATCGTCTTTGACAGTAGTGATGACTCGGGAGACGCGGCTACCATTGGCAAGAAAAAAGACGACGATGCTCTCGACGAGGACCCCGAAAACGAAAACACAGATGCGTCAATCGCACAACTCGAAGATGGGCCCGATGAGGACGAGAATGCAGGTGATGAGGAGGAGGATGCGGCTGTCCACATTGATCTCGCTTCCCTGGGCCAGAGGTTCTTCCCAGACCTGGCCCGGCTGGATGAGCTCGACGTTTGCCCATCGCTCAAGAACCTCGATCTCGGAGATCCATCTGGCTCCACAAACATCCCCTTCTTGAAAGCCCCGGAGGATTGGAAAATGGACCAGGACAAAGAGAAGACCCCCGGAGCCTTTGGCGACAAATCCGGCATGTTCATCGACGAAGAAGCGCCGGCCGGCTTTGACGATGATGACCTTGGCCTTGGGAGCTTCGATATTGGCGGCGACGTCGCCTTTGGCGAAGGTGGTGAGGCATGGGCGCGTGAGGCAGCTCTTGGCCCCCAAATGCGAGTGTACGACGCGGGTATGGGTGACGAGGGTGCCGACGGCGAGGGCTTCGACGACAACGGCGAGTACGTGGTCTCCATGACCAACCCACAAAACGCCGACAAGATGCACGAGGACATCTTGGGCTTCTTTGACCAGGCACTGCAAAAGAACTGGAGCAGCGCCGAGCACTGGAGGATCCGGAAGATAAAGGATGTCAACAAGCCTGCAAGCGAAACCAAAAGGCGGAAAGAAAAGGAGCCATTTGAGATCGACTTTGCTTCGCCTCTCGAGTCGACCATGGCCGACATCATCCATACGCAAGCAGCAAGCAACTCAGCCATCAGCATGCCCAAGAAGGATTGGAAATCCAAGTCTCGAAACTTGCTTCCCGACGACAAACACTTCAACTCCAAGTCGCTGCTGAGTCTCTTCCTCAAGCCCAGAGCTCGATTGGCGCGTCGCCGGACTGGATTCGGTGCCCGTGGCGGGTTCGGTAATGTCCAGCAGGATAATCAACCAGTGGGCGAGATGGACGAAGCATTCTGGGCCAACCAGAAAGGGCCCGAGGAGACGGCACTGCCAGAGGGCGATTACGACGCCAATTTCTTTCAAGACGACGGGTTGCCTTTCCCTGGTGGTGACGATGGTGATGATGACGACTTGGAGTTTGCAGATGCGCGGGAGCATATGTCCCCTGGTATCGAGGGTGACCCGGGCATGACGGAGGCCGTCGGCTTGACAGCCATGCTCGGCGGCGAAACATATCCGTTCACGCAAGCAATGGGAGGCGCCTTCGGGACGACTCTTGTCACGCAGACGAGGAGGGTGCGCCCAGAGTATGTACAGTACGCCCGGAGGGCCAAGAAGGTGGACGTCCGCCGCCTCAAGGAGGAGATTTGGAAGGGCATGGCTCTTGACAAGCTCGAGGTAAGATTCATTGCAAGTACAGGCTTCATTGCGTTCTTCCCTGCTAACCCTTCTGCAGAATGCTACAAATAACGGTGCCCGCCTTCTCACGCCGCCAGAGTCAGACCAGCAAGCTACAGCTCAGCAAAACGATACGACGCTCAAGTTTAGCGAGGTTGTGAGCGGACTACAGTCTGTCTATCCCAAGCCCGTCATGGAGGACATCTCGACGTCGTTCTGCTTCATCTGCCTGTTGCATCTTGCCAACGAGAAGGGCCTGAGGATTGAAAAGACGGAGGGTCTGGCGGAGCTGCTTATTCGCAAGGACTGGACCGCAGAGGTTACCGAGGGCGGGGAGTAGATGTGTGGTGATGTATACAGATGTGAGATGTTGCTTCTGTTTTATGATGATGTGCATGAAAGGCTTGGGACGCTGTAGTGGCCCGCTGTCGACATGAGGGTGGAATATCTGCGAATATGTGTATGAAAGAGCAAGTGACGCCGGCGTTGGGGATCGAGCATGCTTCAGGGGAGCGTATGAGCCAATGAGTGAATAAAGAGATTTGGCATACCACATTAACAGGAAGGAGGGCAATCTACCAACCATGGACTCGGACCAGCAGCGAATATCCTTACATTCCATGGGATTATAATTACCTTCCGCAGAGCAGTTTTCGACGGAAATCGCACCCGCCAGCTTATCCAGGTGTCGCCTATACATACGAGCAAGCAAATAATGATTAAATTAAAAGAATGAGCAAAGCACGTCCCTCACCGCATCCTTCACCACCCGTGAAAGACGGAGGGCGGAGACGCCGCCGGCGCCCGTTCCCCGCATTTTCTCTGCTCTAGGCTTGTCTAAGGTTGCGCTGCCCTGGCTCAGGCTGACAATTGGACCCTTTTTTTGGGCCGCGTGGAGGACGCGCGATGACGTCGGAGGACAGCCTATGACGGAGAGCGGGGCTTGGCGTCTGCCTCGTCTGGCAGGAACACAGACGGGACCCCTTTGCTGCTGCCCTGTGGCCATCGTAGTTCCCCTCTTTCCTCTTTCCCCGATCATTTTTCCCCTTCTCTTTGTCCCATCAACTGTTCTGAGACGAGGGGGCTTGTTCTCATTGAATCATCATCTCAGACCTCATCAGCCGCGTTCTCCAACGTCAGCGGTCGCGGCGCTCGCGAGATGGCTTCTATCACGATGCCTTCTTCTGGCGATGTCTCCTGCCAACCTGCCACGCAGAATGCTCGCGAATCCTCACTACCGCACATCTCCCACACTGGAGACGACACCACGCTTTGTCTTGTCGCCGTTTATTCTGGTACCGTGGATACACACAATTTTGGTGATTAGCGGGTCATATACAAATCGCCCATAGTCGAGCCAGTGATCCCTCATCTGTCCGTTTTCGTCTATCCCCGTCAACACTGACGTCGCTGAATCCTCTCGACCGCATCATACAGCCTTCACGCTGGGCCAGGAACAAAAGATCCTCCCAAATATATCCTCTGCCAGATGGCCAACCAAAAAATACACCAGATCCTGAACGCCAGAAGCCGACCCACAATCAAAAGGCCCCCCAGAACCATGTCCCAACGTCATATCGTTCATGTTTCGTGGCGCAACCGCAGTCCTCGAATGTTCGTTGGGTATCAAACAAGCCTCATCAAAGGAAAACAAAAACAAAACCGCAGATGGCCGACATGCCATTTTGGCTTCGACGATATTTCCCCGAAGTTTTCCACGTTTCAATCCGTCGACCAGGGGTAATCGTCAATTCGTCACTGACGGCCGCGACGTCCGACGATTTCGCCGGCTCTGAGCAGAGCGCTCATCCCGTCGAACCCATCTTTGCCGCTGCCGCCGGGGGTGGCCTCCACCGTCATCATCAGCACGTCACCTTCCCCTGACTGCTCGGCCTTCATATGCTGAAATGCTGACGATTCGGATTGGAAGCCTTACAAGCTGAATTAGCTACCTTCCCACCAAAATCGGTCGAGATGGAAAGGGGAAGTACCATAGCCCATTGACCCGAGGAGACGTCCGGGGGCAGGATTCCGTTGCCCATTGGGGTTCGCAGCAGCGCTAATAACCGACACCAGTGGCTTATCAAACTCGGACGCACCGATCACATCGCGGTCCGTGAGAAGCGCGTGAATCGGCAATGGACCCTCGCCGGGTATCCGACCGAAGCTTCCTGCCGAGTTTCCCGATACGTTGGTGCTGCTCGAAGACGGTTCGTGGTGGAGTCGTGGCATTCGCGCCGGAGGCAAAATCGGTGGCCCATCGGGCACGAGTCGCGCTTGGCCGGAACCACCTACAAATGAATTCCCGTCCGTCATCGGCGTATCCATGCCCTTGTTGCCGTCGTCCAGCATATCGGACAACGACGGTAGGTGCTGATGGCCCGAGTCGGCTCGATTCCTATTCGGCCAGGCCGACTGCCGTCGCGAGTGGCCGTGATGCGGATCCCTGGGACTTCCAGACTCAAAGTGTGATGTTCTTGGCGATGGCCCAGGCTCCTCGATCGAATTACGGTGCGATATCGGTGTCGGTGCGTTGGATGAGTGCTGCGATCCAGCCACCGAAGCCGTAGAATTCACCCTCTCTTGACGTGTTGGAGGAGGCTCGCTTCCCTGCAGCCTCTCGCTGCTGCTACCGCTCCGACTCCCACTTGCTCCGTTCGGAGTTGCACTGCTGCTAGTGCTGCCGTGGCGAAGCCTGGCAGGTTCCAGCTTAGGTCGTTTGGAGACATCGTGACCTGTGGTGCGAACAGCGTTAGTTCGAGCGAACCGACCAAATCATCACGGGGGGCTCAAGTGGGAACTCTGCCACCAACCTTTGCTTTGTTTTGCCTGTTTCTCCTTGAAGTCGTGGAGGTACTGTGCGTACTGGCGGTACTCGGGTGTTTTCTTGTACTCGGCGAGATCACGATGATATTTCTCCTTGGCGGCGTTTGCTTGGCTTTCGTATGTCTCCTTTTCCGCCGGGGCCAGGCTCTGCCAATTCTCTCCTACCAGCTTCGCGATTTCGGTGAATGTGAGGTTTTGGCTCTTCAGGTCCTCTCTCATCTCTGCAGCAAGCGTGAGCGCAGATCTTCACGAGGTTGGATGACGTCGTTCGGGCGGGACATACTGTTGGAGAAGAGGACATAGGCCGAGGGGGGCCGTTCTGGAGCATTTTCATCTGGCTAGAACAAGAAAGCCGTCAGCAAACACCTGACACAACCACGGGTCATGGACCGCCGAAAGCTGGTGACGAACCTTGGGATGCCGACGATACTTGCGCTTCGTGACGCCATTGCTCTCGTTGCTGCCTTCGGTGCGGCTGGACTCACGCCGCAGAGTCTCTGGCTTCGTCTCGTCGGCAGCTGGCTTCAGCGACGCAAGCGATACACTAGGAGCAATCCCTCTAGCATTGGCAATTCGCCTTTGCAATTTCTAGGAACGCGAGATGTCAGTTTCATTTTTTTTTGGCGCGGGATGGCCTGGCCTACCCTTCGATGGCCGAGCTTCACTCCCAACGCATCGCTATACACACTTGTCAGCAGCGAGCACGACACGGCAAAAGCTTCTCGTGGTACCCACAGGTCTGACTCCTGGATGTCGAGAATGGTGTCCCAGGCATCGAAGCCTTGATCAACAAAAGTGTCGAGATATTGGGACAGACCCAACTCTGCGAAGATGCTGTCGAGTCCCTGAGTCATACAGCCGGATTGTACGGCCCGTTAAGGTCGAAGAGCTTTCTTGACGGATGAATGATACCTCTGGTGGAAATAAGGATCAGGTTGCTGAGCCAGAGCCAACATCTACTTCGCGTAGGTGGCAGATCAGGTTAGGCCGAGGTTTGGTAAGTACCCAAACGCCTTTGAGCAACGAAGCCCTTGAGCTGCCAAGCGTCGATGAGTAGGCAGTGCCCGACTGATCGAAGAGGCCTCAATGTGCACAGGGGATAGTGAGTAAGTAAGTATGCTCGGATGGTGGCTGACTGGCGGGTAGTGGACGAAGCGAAGGAGACACGACGAATATGCGGGCGGCCGGTCGAGGGATACTACTTCGTAGAAGAGTCGGGAAATTGGATGAAATTGATAGACAAGAACAATCCAGGTGAACCAGGTCAGGCGAGGACACAACTCAAGACCGATGGAGCTTTTAAAATACGGAGGGCAGGATGGGGGAGGAAGAAGCCGGAGGAGAAAGGGTGGCGTGAACAGCAGATGCGGGCATGCGAGAAAACTGAATCGGATATCTCGATTGCCAAGGAGGGGGGTGTGTGGTGCTCGTGGTGCCAAAAGGTGGGTAACGGGATGTCAGACAGACGCACGGGTTTGCCCGACGACCAACGACAGTTTCCAGCGAAAGGTTGACGAAGGAGGCGAGGATGATGGTGGAAATCTGATGGAGAGAGACGGGCCTCTTGGACGGGACGAGGAAGCTGGAACTGATGCGGTGATGACGAGAGGGCGAGGTCGAGTCGAGGCGGGACCAGCCCGGGCGGAATGAGCAAGTGGGCAGACCGGGAAAGCTACCTATGACGGCGATGGATGACGCTGGGTAGTGGAAAAGACCAGCAGCAGGGTGTTGGGTGCCCGGGGGAGGTGGGTGCAGGTGCTCGGGCTGTCGGGGGGTGGCCTTGGAACTGGCGGCCGTTGAAGCGAAGATGTTGGTTTCCGGCGTCGCGTGTCTTGGGATCCTGGGCTGGAAGACGACGAGGTGAGTGAGGACGAGGGTGAGGGTGAATGACGGCGGATGTGGATGTGAAAAGGAACCGAGGGGTGCGGCAGAAGCAAGTGAAAATGGTGAGAAAAAGAAAGGCAAGGAGACATACGAGTACAAAAACCACAGTGAACAAAATGCGGTGCCAATGATGGCCCAGGCCAGCAGGCCACTCCCCAGTCAAAGCAGGCCAGGAAAAGCGAACGAGAGTGACGAGGGTGGATAGGCAGAGGAACGGAGGAACGAATGCTGGGGCTTGCCAGGCCCGGAGGTGGGCGTGGCGCTATCGGGGGTACCCGGCCGGTACCTGCGCGCGCCGGGGCACACCAGAGCCAGCGCAAGAAGGGCTGCGCAAAACATCAATACGACTTGCTACAAACATAAAACAGCCGCGGGTCGATCTAAGCGGCGCTACTAACCGTCCAAGCCGTCTCTTGTCTGCTGGTGCGATTGGCATGTCACCATGGCGTCGACCTTTGTGTGTGTAGATGACGACGATTCCAAAGCTTGCGAGGCACGGCAACGTCCGTCGAGTTGATTCTGATTGACGGAGGCGACAAGTTGTCCCATTCTCCCCGTGGCGAGCAAGGTATGATGTCTGTCTGGTGTCTGTGTCCGTGTCTGTGTCCGCGTCTGTGTCTGCGCTGCGCCTGTGTCTGTGTCTGTGTCCGTCGAGCTGTTGCTCGGGAGTTTCTCTTCTCACATGCCGCGCGACCGTTGGAGGAAGATGTAACCGCTCTCCGAGGCGTGAACGCGGGGCGACAGCCCACATCGAGATCGGAGGCAAGAGGCAAGAAGCTGCTGGGGCTCCGGAGGCAACGCATCAAGAGGTGACGGGCCCAGCACCCAAGCGCAGCCGTTTCCATTCGTCGCGGCGGGCCACGAGCCGAGTCGACCACGTGTGACGGCGGGTCGGCAGAGAGTCCAGATGACTGAGGCGCTATTGGCACGGCACACGCACCCGGGAGACAATCCGTTCGTGATTCTACATTCGCAGAGCTTCTGGGCTGAAAGACACTGGCGACGAGCGAACGAACGAACGAGACCTCGCCGATCGAAGGACGCGGAGCAAGCTCCGGCACCCGTGCAACGAAACACAGGCCAGGACGCTGAGAAACGGGAGGCGGCTTCTGCGGTTGGGCTGGTATGGAAAAACGGCGATTGCCGGTCAACTTCTCGATCACGCCCACTGGGATCGTGATGGCAGAAAGCCCCTTGGCTCCTTTGCCGGGTCTGGTGCTGCTGAGGGCGGCCCGGCACCGAGTATGTAGGTACGAAGTACGTCAGAGCGGGTTAGGGCCATCAAACCACTGGAAAGGAAGCCCTGCGGGAGAAACGGGAGAGAGGGGGGGGGGG
>JALHBX010000195.1:0-32676 GCA_024340025.1 Tolypocladium tundrense
GGGGGGGGGGGAGCATTAATACTTCGTAGGCACCAAATTCTCAGCCAGTCAGCATATTCACCTACTTATCTTGATGAAACTAAAATGGCTATTCATGAACTCCAGTTACTGAACACTGAACCAACCAAGCATGAATTTGTACAATCGAAGTGAAGTCGTCAATGGCTGTCATATCTGACATCAACTTACACCAGGCACCCCTGTATGCTTACTTAACAGTGGCGTGGAGAATGCACGCATACGGCAAAAGCGGTGAGCCACCCTTGCGCGGCAGAACCTGGGAGATTTTTTGGAAAAAAAGAGCCTCTTCCGGCGCTCGCATGCCAAACCGCCCACCCCAACCAACCTTGCTCCAGAAAGTTCGACATAAATTTCGGGGCACCCAGCGCAGAAAAAAGCAGTCATGGTTACCAAGAGCAGGCTGCGGATGGCATTGGCCGCAGAGAAAGGCGTCGACTTTAAGAAACTGAACCAGAAGAAGAAGCACAAGGCAGCGCTCAAGATTAAGCAGGCCAAGGAAGATCAAGATGGCGGGGCACCGCTAAAGGACGAGGACGAGCTGGACGAAGCTGTCGAGGCCGCGGAGGACCATGAGGATGATGAAGACGACGAGGACGAGGATGACGAAGAGGAGGAGACTGAGAATGTTTGTCCAAGCCCACACGCCCCCGCGCACTTGCGCCTGCTGACCAACTGCAGTTGAATCTAGATGCCGTCGACGACAGCGACACGTCCGAGTCGTCCATAGAGCTCGAGGAGAAGATTATCAGAAAGTCGACGTTAAAACCGAAACAACGGCCGGACGCGGACGCCGCGGATGACGACGACGAGGAAGAAGAGGATGACGAGGACATCCCCGTGTCTGACCTCGAGGACCTCGACGACGAAGACAGGGAAGACCTCATCCCCCACACCCGCCTCACCATCAACAACACCTCGGCCCTGCAGGCCGCCCTCGACCGCATATCCCTCCCCACCGACAAGTCCGCACCCTTCGCCTCCCACCAGTCCGTCGTCGCATCCGCCGACACCGCCGACTCCATCCCCGACGTGTCCGACGACCTGCAGCGCGAGCTCGCCTTCTACTCCCAGTGCCTCGAGGCCGCCCGCCGCGGCCGCTCCAGGCTGCTCGCCGAGGGCGTCCCCTTCTCGCGCCCCAAGGACTACTTTGCTGAGATGATCAAGGAGGATGCCCACATGGACAAGGTCAAGGCCAAGCTGATCGAGGAGGCGGCGGGCAAGAAGGCCGCCGCTGAGGCCCGCAAGCTGCGCGACCTCAAGAAGTTTGGCAAGCAGGTGCAGGTGGCCAAGCTGCAGGAGCGCCATAAGGAGAAGCGCGAGACGCTCGAGAAGATCAAGACGCTCAAGAGAAGTGAGTCTCCGGTTCCCTGTCATGACTGTCCGAAGTACCTATGCTGACACGGTTTCCCAATCCAGAGCGGCAGGAAGGTGGCGGCGACATCGGCACCAAGGAGGCCGACCTCTTTGATGTCGGCGTCGAGACCGAACTCGCCAAGCACTCGCGCTCCGGCAAGGGTGACAGGAAGGGCGACAGGGCCGGCGGAGACAGGGCCGGCGGCAAGCCCAACGGCAAGCGCCAGAAGAAGGACGAAAAGTACGGCTTCGGCGGCAAGAAGCGCCACATCAAGTCGGGCGACGCCGTCAGCTCCGGCGACCTGTCGAGCTTCGACGCCAAGAAGATGAAGGCCAGCGGCTCAAAGGGCAAGGGCAGCAAGTCGGCGCGCCCCGGCAAGGCCAGGAGAAAGGCCATGTCTACGAGGTAATCGCGCGCGGGTCTGCGTCCGTCTACGGGTATCTGCATGCATCCCGCGTTCCCAGAACCGTGCTGCCTGTGGGGCTGCATCCCGGGCTCCGGGATCCCCAGAAGATAGATGCCGAGGGGGGGAGAGGCTTCGTTCAAGACAAAAGGCATGGGTTTCGGCGTCCGGTAGCTGTAGTAGTTTAGTTGCTGCACCAAGTTCCAGGTTTGATTGCTGCTTACATATTAGTAACTGATGTGCAATGCATGTGCCAGTGTGCGAAGTACTTCGCACTCCCTACCAGGCGTGGTTCATGTACTTGTCCGTTCGGCATGTCCACAGCGGCACGGAACGCTTATTCCAAAGCCACAGCCACGTGCCCCTGGATTCATCCACATTGGCAACGTTCGTGTTAATATACATATACCACCGTATGAGCACGGAGCACTCGAGCATGGCAGTGAGGAGAGGTATAGAACGCTTCTGCCTCGGCAGGTTGTTTAAGCTTCATAAAGTCGTTGGTCCATTCATCTATGACGGAAAAGAATATGTAGAAGATTCTGACTACCCCCGTGTCCTCCTGCCGTCAGTCGCTGCAACCGACATGGTCTCATCAACTTTTCCGTGTGCAACTCCGTGGCGCCTTGGACTGTCCTGTCCTGCAAGGGCGCCGGCCGAGGCCGATCGAACCGTTGAAGGTGAAGGTGAGGTGAGCAGATGCCGGCATACGTGGACACGCAGTTATGTATGCACATGTATGTATGTATGGGCCTTGTCATACGGAGTAGCACCCATGGGTGGCCATGAATCCAAGGCGGCTTAGGACGTAGAGTGCGGCCGCCATCGCGCGACGAGCAGCGGACAGCAACCAGTAAGCAAAATAAGGGAACCCCCACAAGTAACCATCTTCAAATGCCAGTGTTCGACCCCTGGACGCCGTGAAACCCGTGGTATCGAGAGGAAATGCCGCGCGCTGTTCAAACGCTTTGCTGTGCTATGCAGTTGCAACCTTTCAGTAAACTCGTGAAAAAAAATCGAAAATCAAATGCCGCTTCTACACGTCGGCCCAGACATTTCAACGTCACGGATCCGTCGTGGCCCGTCGGCGGCTCATTGTGAGGCGGCCACACACCAATGGCGGTGGAAGGCCCAGGCGCTTTTCTGGCATTCCTTACTGCAGTACTTGGTACGCCGGCATCGACGACATTTGGCAAACTGCCGGGTGTACTCTTCCCACTTTCCGCATTGATAGTACGCACACTGGCGGATGCCGCCACGTGTATCGTCCTTGCGGCAGAGATTGCGCATAACGACGCCCGCCCAGTATTGCATGTCGGTGCTGTGGTATCTGACGGTGAACTTTTCGACAAGAGGGAACAGATTGAAGTCGTTGGGCAACAGGTATTCTTCGTCGGCAGCGGCGTCGGAGTCTTCCGCATCAGATGCCTCTTCTTCGCCATCGAGAAGGTTGAGATCCTTGCCGATGGTAAGCTTTGGCACGAGATGGCTCTTTTGGAAGTAAGACCGCAGGCCACAGTATTTGGAGACGTAGGCGAGCAACTGCAGCGACATGAGAACATCCTCCTCGCGGGGCATTGCGGAAAGTATCTGTTGGTTCGGAACGAAGTGACGGTCCAGCAGGTAGCGAGGGACGGCGGTGTTGGGTGCCGTTGGCTGCGGCGGCGTGACCATGGCGGGTCGATTCGGCGACAAGCCCATCGGAGGGACGGGTGTGGGGTTGGCATTGTTTCCTATGCTACCATCAATCGGAGCGCGATGGGTGATGTTGAAGGTTCCCGCGTCTTGGTGGGTTTCCGACACGGTTGGGTTCGTCAGCTCGAGGGAGGCTCCGGCCAGAATGCTCTCGCCGTCCTCCATGGAAATGTCCTGAATGTCGACTGCGGATTGAATCTCCGTGGTTCCCGTCATCTCGGCATCTGGGGACTCGTCTGACGGCATACTGTCTGCGTTGAGATCGTCAGTCTCGACTGTGGAGTTCTGGTGTCTGATCGACGGTCTTCTCCGCGCTCGGTTGGAGCCATCCATGTTTGTTGCTGCCCGAACCGTTGGCGAGCGCAGTTGAGGCGGTGGGAGAGGTGTAGTGGGCGAAGTCGGCTGTGAAGCCAGATCTGCGTGACCGAACGGCGCCATTGACGCCAAGCGGTCGACGTCGCGTACCGGTCGGACGAAGGCGTCGATGCTGTCCATTCCCGGCCCGGTCGTCGCCAGAGGCTGCAGGGGCAGGCCGGGGGTCATGGCCGCCGCATGCCGGCCATCGGTCCCACGGAAGCTGTGACGATGGCGCGTGGGAGTAACTGTTGGCGGCCGTTCTGGGGTGGCCAGCACGCTCCGCGGAGCTGGGGCAACGGACTCAATGCTTGGTTGCGCAGCGGCAGTGGATGGACCAGCATATGTGGCAGATACATCGATGGACGGAGGAGGGCCGTGCCTGCGGAGGGACCTCGTATCAGGCTCGGGGCGGCCAGTACGGTTGGCGAAGGAGGGAGAGGCTTTGGAGGAGTTGCGGTGGTCATGGCCTCGGTGTCGGCGATGGTGATGGTCGTGTATCTGCTTCTGGTTGGCCTCTTCGGCCTTTTCACGGCACTTGTCGACGACCTTGATGTAGTTGTCGAGGATGGTGGCAATGACGGGCACCATGTCGGCCTCGACGACGCGGGTCCGTACATTTTCGGTGCCTCGCACACCGATGTTGACGACGCACTGGAAGGCCAGGTTCCACTTCCACATGCCCATCATGTCTTTGCTGCGACCCTGCTTGAGGATGCAGACGAGGCGTTCGATTCCTCCATCGACGGTGAGGATGTCGCGGATGCGAGCCGACGAGGTGGTGAGGTATGCGAGGTGGTTGAGCGAGTTGATGAGCGGCAGGGTCGAGGTGCAATCGAGGGCCCGGCGGTCGTAGAGGGCCGTGGTGATACCCACGGACGCCTTGTTGACGTTGGGGATGCTGAAATTGACTTCTCTCATGTTGGGCTGATGAGGGCGACAAGGGGCGAATCAGGGCGGATTGGTCGACTGTCGTCGTCGGTGAGCGAAACGCAGCGTTGGGACGGCACGGTCGAAGCCGCGGAGCCCCCTCAGGAGAGGGGAGAAGGATGGAGCTGATGCAACAGCCAGGCTGGTGCACCTGAGCGCCGGAGCACGAGGTGCTAGAGGATGAAGACTCGATGCCGTGGTCGGGGCGAGACGACGACGAGCCTGGTATGCCTCCGGGGTGGCCGTGTGGCGGGTTCCGGCCGGAGGCAGGCAGTCGACAGCGGCAGCTGGCAGAGGATCGACGGCAGAGGCAGGTCAAGCGGCGCCAGGAAAAAGGCTGCTGGATGATGATGATGACGAGGAAGATGATGGGTGATGGAGAGGATGGTTGACAAGGGAAGAGTCGAGTCGCTGGAGCGGATGGCGAAGGCGCAGGTGTGTGGTGTTTCAGGCAGGGCTTGGGTCAACGGGGACCGAGACCGAGACGCAGTGGAGGGTGGCAGAGAGGAGACAAGGAATAAGCGTGACCGGAGGGAGGTGAGAGCGGGCGCCCAATTGGCAAATGCAAATGCCTCAGCGGCAGCAGCGGCACGCGACGAGGGACGCTGCAAGGACGGCGAGGATTGCGAAGCCAGGAGCCGGGCGATGGAGATGGAGATGATGAGGGAGAATCGACAGCAGCAGCAGCGTTGACCGTCGTCTTCGTGGTCGTTGATGCTCGTGATGGGGAGGCTGGAGGTAAGGTAATAATAACGGGCGGCCAAGGGGGGAGGCGAGGGAAGAAAAAACAGCGAAGGCTGGCTCTGGAGGATGGAGCCCCAGGCTGCAGCGCTGTTGCGCGCTGTACGAGTGCCTACGTCCGGCACGGAGTAGCTGTACGAAGTACCCTCACAAGATGAGACGCCTGCAGCGTCGGGGGCCCGAGGTGGCGGGGGCTACAGGGGACGACGAGCCTCTGGCCCCAGCGCAGCAGTTGCCACGGGCGCGGAAGGATCAGCACCTGTGCGGCCACCATGGCGCGTCTAATCTAACGGCAATATATTCGTTCACGCTCTGCGAGCCGATTCGGACGTGTCTGCCCTGCGCCTCATGGGAGCCCAGGCGACAGCCCCGTAGATTGCACACATGGACATCCACGATGGCATTCATCAATGGCTGACCCCGTCACGTATGGCCTCTGCCGGAGAGGACGCGGGCCGCGCTTGGGCTCCACAGTCGCCTGAAGCATGCCGCACTGTGGCCATTTGCCGCCCCCGGCGCCTCGACACTCCAGCCCCGCCCACGGGCCGCGGCGCCTCAGCCCGCATCCGGCAGCCCAGCGGTGCCGCCACAGTGCGGACTCGGGAGGCGACGGGGGCTTGGGGGGGGGGCAAGGCGGGAATACGCCGCCGAGCCCAGGGCCAGCCACCGACCACCAAGACGAGCTCCTGGTTTGAAAGCGCCGTCTCCCTTGCGCCGGGGCCGCTCGCTGCATGATGGACCGCCAAGCATGATATACTAGGTGAGATAGCCCCTTCCTGGTCGGTGCGCCAGGCTATTCCCTTTGTCTGGAAGTCAGGGGGAGGTTCAGGATGCAAAATTGGATGCAGGAGTGGTGCCCGACGCTCCCTCGCGTGGCCCGCCACTGCAGGCCAGTTCTGTCTGCCGGAGCTGGTACCTCGCCTCCGAGCGACATGCCTTTTTCGTCCTTCACAAGCCAGCCAAGTTCAGGGCGTCTATTGATGGCGCAATGCACTACTCTGGTGCCGTCGGCCAGTTGGCGACTTGTAATTACTATTCGGACCATCTATTTCGTACTTTACACTTGTACAGCGCAGAGAAGCAGGCAATGTACATCTGCCCGATCTGGTGACCATCCTCCTTCTCCGCGAATGCCGCGCAAAAGCTACCCAGTGATCTGATGCAGTATCCCGCCGTCTTCATGCACTTTCTAATCCGGCTGGCACCAGGATGCCCGAGGTAGCTAGGTAGACCTGGAGACGAGACTCATCATGCTAGCTCATGAGGCTGCCAGGCATATGCCGTAGAGCAGAGTTGCTGGCCATGGTGCCCAAGTCCCTCGCAGGCCAGAGAGTTTGCCATGGCTCGTCGACCATGCTGCCGTCTGGGTAGGTGTCCAAACGATCGCCATTGTCCGCCATTGCATCTTGGGCCGCCAATGGGAGTTTGATTCCGCCCGGCAACGCCCGATAACATCTCGGTGAAAGTGCTGGCTCGACACACTTGACTCTTTCCCGTACACGCACATTGTGCTCAAGACAGAAAAAGTCGGCCCGTGAGGCGGCATCATGCAGCTGCAGCGTAACCCCGGGCATATTTGCAGCCTGGGCCTATCGGGTTGGAGCAGACGGACCCCTTTTCCATCACGTTGCCCAACGATGACGCAAGAGCGAGAGCGAAACTTCTCTGGCAGATAGCAGCCGTGGACTTGAAACCGTTCACCCAGAGCATCTGGCGGGTTAGGCGTGTATCGCCACGACAGATGTCGTCGCAGGCCGGACTCCGTAGAGCAGCGAGCGAGCGACGAAGCCGCATAAGCGGTTAGTCTCCGCTGATTTTGGCGTGCCGAAAGTATTTCATCCCAACCCATGCCACCACTACCCAGACCCAGGCCATGACAGCCGTCATGATGATGAGCGCCGGGTAGTATCCGACAATGGGCAAGGTTAGGTCGTCCTCGAGCTCTGGCGGCGCGTACGGCTTCTTTCCCACGTCCCACGCCCAGCTCCATATTTCGAGACAGGAGCCCATGCCAATGACAAACACGAACCAGGTGACGGTGAGCACCACCCATCCCCACCACTCCGTCTCCGAGTAGTCCCAGTCCGAGTCGGGGGGCGGAAGCGCATTTGTAGAGATGCCACTGTATGATAAGGGCGACTTGGCTTGCTGGAACGACCGCCGGCGCTTTGCGGTGGCGCGGTTGCCAAAGTACGACTCGGACCCCGACGACATGGGCTGCCCGGCCCGCGGTGGCTGCGAGGAAGGCGGTATTTGCAGCAGGTCCTCCTCGTCCGTGGTCGAAGTATACGAGTTGGACCGTTCTCCGTCTCGATCGGTGTGGGAGCCCGTGGCAGTCCCCGCCGTGGACGCCGATAGAGGCGAGCTCATGTACGCCGGCTGGCTGCTTGGCTGGGCATCACCCGGCGGCCGGTCGGGGAGTTCCGCAACCTCGAGGCCCAGGGCGTCGCGCTCAGCCATCGCGGCGCCATTGGACGGGGACCTTGACGAGTCCGGGTCCGCGTCCGTCGCATGCGAAGTGTCGATGGTCAAGGGCCGTCCTTCTCTCCTGTCGCGTTGCGCGCCCCGGCCGAGCAGCGCCACCTTTCTAAGGGATCCTCTGCGTCGCCGTGTCTTGTGTTGCTGGACTGCGGCAGCGACCGCGCGAGCTGGGGCGGGAGGCGCTTCTCCATCGTTGGCCTGCTGGCGCGGCTTGGTATCGGCCGAGGCTCGCATGAAGGGGAACCGGGAGAGCAGGCTCGAGCCGGATGGTGCTCGTCGGCGGGACGGCGTCGGGGCCGGAGAATCATTGTGTTGGATGCTGCCCGTGTTTTGGTCCATGGCAAGCAGTGACAGGCGCCAAGCCCGCGAGGTCATGTACAATGCCTTATTAACGTTCGGGACACGCTGGCCGTGGGTTGGTCGGGACTCGGCCGCGTGGAACGGTCCTCTGGCCTGGGCTGTTCAGTGGCGCGGCATGACGTGAGCTGCTGCAATCGAGGTGCTGGCGCTGGGCGCAGGTACGAGTTGGCCGAAGCTCGCTAGCTGGGTGCGCGGAGCTCTGCAAGGCCAGCAAGAGGGCGCAAGGCGTCCAGGCGAGGATGACGACGGTTCTGCACCGGATGGAGGCTGGTGCTGGCGGTTGTTGGAGTTGAGATGCGCCGCGCCGCGCTTATTAGCGTAGTTGCCGCTAATTGCCAGCTAACCCACAGCACCTCATGCACCGGACCTGCCTATCAGGGTGCGCGCGTCAACCTAAATCTAAACCCAACCCTTGGGAAGTCCAACATGGCGCTCGTCACTCCACATCTCATCCATACAAGCACAAACAACAGCCTCTGTCCACCCTGGTAGTATTCGCCAACCTACAAATCACGCAATTGGCCCAAGTCGGACCGGACCAGCCAGCCAGCCAGACAGACAGCGGAGGCTTTGCTCGTCGACCGCAGACGAATCGGACTCACGGCGTCGGCTAGAAGCATGGCCTGCATTGCGCTGTAGAGCCACCAAGCAACACATCACCACCGTCACCAGCCCCAGATAGCGCCACCGCTGCCTGCTGCTGTGGCCTATGGAGCCGACCAAAGCCTCATCTGCCCCCCAGCCTCCTCCGATCCTCATAATCGACGACACTGACGCGTCTGCGCGGCCTCCTCCCGATCGACTGGAGCACGAGGCATCGCTCTTCTCCTCTTCTCCCGGCTCGAGTTTCCTCTCCCCGTCGTTCGCCATGTCCGCCGATGGCGACGTAGGGGAGGCGACCCCGGCGCCTGCCGCCCCGAACCCTTTCAACTTCCAGACCCAGGTGATCTCGACTTCACCGGTCAAGTCGGTACGCTACGACGATCACGAAGCTGCCCCCAGCCCAGCCTCGCTAACAAGTAGCCACGCAGAACATCGGCCAACGTCGTGGCCACAGATACAAGCATAGTAGCATCTCAACCCAGCACCAGATCTTTCAAGAACCGCCGCAGAGACCACCTCCCGTCCTCCCCGCGTCGCTACCGATACCCACCCTCGCCGAGGCATGGAAGAGCATGCACAGGGACCAGCGCACCCGCCTCTACTGGAGCTTGTGTCACCTCGCCGTCGCCATCTTCATCTTCTTCCGATCCGAAGGCTCACTTGCGGCAATGGCTCTATCACACCTCGTTTTCTTCGATGCCGGCAGCGCCGCACTGTGTGTTGCCGTCGAGGTGCTCGGAAATTTTGAGGTCTGGCGCCGGAGCAGCATACGGCATCCCTTCGGGCTCGAGAGGGTCGAAGTGCTTGTCGGCTTCGCCCTGTCCGTCTTTCTCCTCTTTGGAGGCTTCGACCTTGTCTCCCACAACCTCAAGCACTTCCTTGAGTCCCTCGGAGATCACGAGGCGCACCACGAACATGCCCACGACCATGTTTCCGCTGGCTCCATCGACTTGGTGGCCGCCGTGGCCATTGTGAGCACCCTTGTCTCGGCCTATGGCTTGAGGAACCATGCTCGCATTGCAAAGGTCATGAGGGTTTCGTACCTGGCCGCCTTGCCCAGCGTCTTGTCCAACCCATTTCACTTCCTCACCCTCTTCTTCTCGGCGTTGGTAGCGCTGATGCCGCTGCTGTCCATTTCGCTCTACACCTGGCTGGACCGACTCATCTGTGCAGTCATCTCTGTCGCCATGTTTGGCCTTGGAATGCGGGTGGCCATCGCCCAGGGCCTCATGCTCCTCATGTCGTATGGAGGTAGCAACGGTGACTCGGGCGTGTCGTCCGTCCTGCGCGAGATCGAGTCAGAGCCTGCCATTTCCCGCGTCGAGGATGCTCAGTTTTGGCAAGTCCACTACGGCTTGTGCATGGCGAATCTGAAGGTCAGCGTGGCAAAGGGATGCGACGAGATGTCTCTTGTCAAGTTGCGCAATCGCATCTCTTCGCTGATCCAGAACCGCCTCGGCGAGGGTTACGGCACGGGGGGCAACATTCGGTGGGAGGTGACTCTGCAGATGAACACAGACGCTGGCTCCTGAGAGATCTGAAGCCTTGTTCTTCTTGGAAGTCCGAATTGGTTCACTTGCGACGCCATTCTGCGCGCATCTAGCGTTTTCCGTCGCCTTGTCGATAGCTGGCTAGGCATTCCTGCATTACAATGTATTATGAGACGACAGGAAGGGACTTTGGATTATGTAAAGGAATTCAAGTAAATATTTGTTTGAGGAGGGTATCCTTGAGCTATCATGGCGGCTGTCTACATCCACAACTGGCCCGGTACAACATGCATATCTGTAAATAGAGAAGAGAGCCTCCGAGAAAACGAGTGCACGTCAAGCTCCCGATACGGGGAGGGCACGTCCTACGCCGAACAAATTGAACAAACCCACAAAATACTGCAGGCATTGGTGCCACCATAAAACTCCAAAACATCGTGTCTCATCGCAGGCCAAGAACCGACGTCTCAGAACAAGCCCCATCGCCCACGGCCCTTTTCTGAATCACGCCCTCGCCGTCCCACGACGCGGTCCCGGTCCCGTCCCTCCAGCTGCTTCAAGCTCTCCATCTTCTCGAGGACTAGCTCCAGTAGCTCCTTCCGGCGGATGACCTCGAGATGCCGGCGGATCTTGGGGTCCTCCTTGGCGAACTGCTCTACCTCTTCCTGGGAAAGGTGGCGCCCGAGGCGGAGGTCCAGTTCACGGGGAAAGTTGTAGTAGAACTCGGATAGCAGCTCAACGTTGAGGAAGAGAACGGCCGTAGAGGCCAGCTTGGAGGCCGCAGCGTCCAGGAAGACTTCCGGGCAGTAGTACTTGTTCTTGATGGACGCGCACTGCTTGGACTTTACAGCCATTAGGCGCATCTTGATGATGTCGGCTCGGTCGCGGAGGAAGACGGCCTCGCGTCCTAGTTCATTGTCAGCATACCCATGGCTTCGCGCTGGGCTCAAACATAAACCTACCTTTGCCGAGGAGAGCGGCGCTGAAGCCGCCGGCACCGCTCCGCCCATCGCCTTCGACGACAATATCGCCCTTGCGGGACTTGTCGACAAAGGTCATAACCTCCTTCAGCTTCCTTCGGCCGCCGACTGTCGACTCAAGATTGCCCAAGGCAGCCTCGCAATCCTGGAGCTCCTTTTTGAGCACATCCCCCACGTGTTGTCGGCCTTGAGCCCACTCGCGTTCCTCCACATCAATCTCGAACTTGAAAGGCTTGATGCAGTTCTCAACCTGATCGCTGGTGCTGTAGAATCGCTCGTTGAGAATCGTCGAGGCCGCCTCCATTATGGCGTTCCTTGCGAAGGGGTGAGTCGCAAAGTTGGAGTTGTTGAGCAGCTTGTCGACGTGACTTTGCAGTGACGTCGAGACAACAGTCGTGGCCAATCGCCCGACCCCTAATTTGGTGAGCGACGAGGCGGACGCGTCGAGCTGCCGGCGCCAGTACAGAGACGAGGGATCTGCCTTGGGGAGGTCGGCAATTTGATCAGGCTCCAGCTGCACGACAGACAGGTCCGCAATCGGCTTGTTCCAGTACCTAGCCGCCATCAGGTCGAGGACCTTTTGGTCCAGTGCGCTCTTTAGCAGCTCTCGCATTTGAGGTCGTCCAAATTCCTCGGCGAACTGCTTAAATGAATGCTTGAACGCGTCCAGGCTCTCCGCCAGGTATGATTCGGCAGAGAGAGGACGATCGTTGTACTGGACCTTGAACTCGTAGGTTGCTTCCTCCAGCTCTTGCCTGATGGCATCGCTCGTAGTCTGCAAGCTGGATGACATCGTCTGTTCCAGCACATGCATCAACTTCTTGCGGAGCGTAGTTGTCCCAACGTTGACTCCGGAATCAGCGCCGAATTCCAGAGGATGTGACGAGAAGAACGTATTCTCATGCTTGGCGATGGCTGATAGCAGGTTCGTCGGCCCCATCTTGAACAGCCCCGGGGACTGCGGCGCCTTGGACACCACGCCGACATAGCCGAGTCTCAGTGGATACTGCTTGTCGTTAAGGATAGCTGCACCCCTTGTGGGATCGACCAGGTCCATCTTGGTCACGACGCCAATAGTCCGCTCGCCTCGGGGATCAACTCTTCGGGATGCCCGCAAGGCCGTCGAGTTTGCGAGATCCACATCGGCAGCTGATATGGCCAAGATGACATTTGGGGGTTGAATGTACTTGTCGCATAGTTCCGAAATCTTCTGCTTGAGCTCAAGAGGTTGGTTTTGGCCCACGACTTGGATGTATCCTGGAAGGTCGATGAGAGATAGGTCGGGAACATTTGGTGAATAAACGGTCAAATGAATGGGATCATCAGACACGCAGTCAGCGTCCGACACGGCGAGGTTGAGCTCCGTGAGCGTTCGCTGGATAGAGGAGAAGTCCGTAACGCGCCGCAGGCCGAGATCTGGGAACTCGCCGTATTCCTCTTTCGATTCAGGAGTATTGACAAGTGTCAACTCGATGGGCCGACGGGTCACCATGTTGGACCCCTTTGGAAGAAACTCATGACCGACGATAGCCTCCAAGACAGAGCTTTTGCCCGAAGATTGAGAACCGATGACGACAATTGACGGCAGTGTCAGGGAGCTCGACTGCCCGACCTTTTGCAAGATGCTCCGAATCTCGATCATCTTCTTCGTCAAGACCATCATCTGGTCATCCCGGGCCACCTCTTCGCCGTCACGAGGGTCGTCTTCAGTAGACTTCTCGTATCCGTATGCAGCCGCCGAAGCGCCGACCGCTGCGGCAGCGCCGACTTTGCTCTGCTTCGGGTCTCCGTCGCCTCCTGGGCCACCGGATCCGCCGGTGCCGATGTCCTCGTGGAGTCGCAGAACCTTCTGTAGCCACTCTGGAACTTGCACCTGCTCCTTGGTGTTTTCCCATCCCTGGTACGTCTGCTCAGCGACTCCTTTGGCGCTGCCGAATACGCTCGATGCTGTGCCCAAGACCGTGTCCTTCGTCGTGTTGAATAGGTCAATGGCATAGTTGCTTGCCTCTGTAGAGCCGGAGCCGGTTAGTATAGGTAAGCATCTAGACGGAGACGCGGGGAACATACGGGTAGCTTGGTATTGAACCCAGGCGAATGCGCCGATGGCCAGGCCGCCGAACATGGCAGGTATCCTGGCAAACTTGACCACCAGCTTGGGTAAGAAGCGGGCAAACGAGGCATTCCGCACCGTGACAGCGTTGTGGAAGGCATTGCCGCCGAACCACATGCGTCTCTGGGTGGCGCGGATAGAGCCATCTGCTTGGAGGAGCCCCCCCGTTGGCGTTCGATGTAAATGTCGGACTGGGTTGACCGAGGCGCGTCGCGAAACCGGGCGCAGCCCAGCAGCAAGCACCCGTCCACTCATCGCGGCGGGAGTCTTCTGGTATGGGCGGCGAGACCGATGCACAGAGGAGGGACCTTCACGAGGCCCTGATGCGAGAGCGGCAGTCGGTTTCGTAGAGGCGTTGCATGCGAGAGGATGGGAGGTTCACGAGAGGGTGAATAATAATACATCATCCACTCGAGGGTTGGACCAGGCGCTATGTACGGGGGCGTTTCATTGCAGGCGGTGGTGGCACAAGCGCATTGTTGAGGCATGGGTGGATGGAGCGACCCACCCGCTCCGCTATCGCCACGTGATGCCCTTTATCGGCCAGCATTTGCAACAAAATTTCTGGCATCGCGGGGCCTCGAGAGAAAGCATCTGTACTCACACGATTGCCAATCTCGCCGCCATGGCGATCCAGAAGAAGCACGGCAAGGGCCGTTTAGACAAGTGGTACAAGCTTGCCAAGGAAAAGGGCTACCGTGCCAGATCTGCTTTCAAGGTCATCCAATTGAACAAGAAGTATGGCTTCTTGGAAAAGAGCAAGGTCCTCCTGGATCTTTGCGCTGCGCCCGGTGTAAGTCTCTGCTCTGACCGCGTTTCCGTCGTCGCCCAGGCTAACACGGTATGCAGTCGTGGTGTCAGGTAGCGGCAGAGGTAATGCCGGTCAACAGCTTGATTATTGGTGTCGACTTGGCCCCCATCAAGCCCATCCCCAAAGTCATCACCTTCCAGAGCGACATCACCACCGAGAAGTGTCGCGCCACCATCCGACAACATCTCAAGACATGGAAAGCCGACACGGTTCTGCACGACGGCGCCCCAAATGTCGGTGTTGCCTGGGTGCAGGATTCCTTCAACCAGGCTGAGCTTGCTCTGCAAGCCATGAAGCTGGCCACCGAATTCCTGGTCGAGGGCGGCACCTTTGTTACCAAGGTCTTCCGATCGAAAGACTACAACCCCCTGCTCTGGGTCTTGAACCAGCTATTCACCAAGGTCGAAGCCACCAAGCCTCCCTCATCTCGAAACGTTTCGGCCGAAATTTTCATTGTGTGCAGAGGGTACAAGGCTCCCAAGCGAATTGACCCCCGATTTCTCGACCCGAGGTCCGTCTTTGCAGAGTTGGCCGGCGCAACGCCCAACAACGAAGCCAAGGTGTACAACCCAGAAGTCAAGAAGCGCAAGCGAGACGGCTACGAAGAAGGCGAGTACATGCAGTTCAAGGAGCTTCCGGCGAGCGAGTTCATTCAAACCACCGATCCCATTGCCATCCTCGGTAGCTACAACAAGCTCAGCCTTGAACAAAAACAAAACGGGGATGTCGCACTGGCTGCGCTCAACAAGCTCCCCGAGACGACCCCCGAGATCCGAACCTGCTGTGCCGACCTCAAAGTCCTAGGACGCAAAGACTTTAAGCTGCTT
This sequence comes from Tolypocladium tundrense, assembly GCA_024340025.1. NCBI lineage: Eukaryota > Fungi > Ascomycota > Sordariomycetes > Hypocreales > Ophiocordycipitaceae > Tolypocladium > Tolypocladium tundrense. The sequence goes on from JALHBX010000195.1 coordinate 15,161, forward strand.
CTGAAATGGCGGCTGAAAGTGAGGGAGATTTTCGGGTTCGCCAAAAAGGAGACTGATGTGCAGGGAGAGGCGGCGGAGGAAGTCGCCGAGGTGGAGCCGATGGATGAAGAGCTCAAGATCCAAGAGGAGCTGCAGGCGATGAAGGACAAGGACAGTTCCAAAAAGAAGCGGGAGAAGCGCAAAGAAAACGAGCGCAAGCAGCGCGAAATCGTGCGAATGCAGCTGAATATGGTGGCACCGATGGACATTGGCATGGAAGAGTCTGGCCCGATTGGCGAGGGTTCCATGTTTACACTCAAGACAGTCGACAAGACTGATGCCATGCGCCGGTTATCACGCGGGAAGATGGCCATGGTGTCAGCACAGGACAAGAAAGACCGCGACAACCAGGCCGAAGACCTTGACGATGAGAGCGACGACGAGGAAGACCGACTAGATCGGGAGCTCGACTCCATGTACGACAACTATCGCGAGCGCAAAGCTGAGGCCGATGCAAAGTATCGGGCGAAGAAGGCGAGAAAGGAGCGCGGCGACGACGAATGGGACGGGATATCAGGAAGCGAAAAGTCACAGGACAGTGACTCGAGTGAGTTGGACGAGGATGACGATTCATCGGACGATGACGACGACGAGGAGCCCTCCAACGGCTTGCTGAGGGACCTCGATAGCTCTGGACCTTCTGGTGATGGGCTGTCCAAACGAGCAGCAGCTTTCTTCAGCCAGGACATTTTCAAAGGAATCGCCGGTGTCATCCCCGAAGCAGGAGATGTCGAGAGCGACGAAGTTGGCATCAGGCCAAATGGGGCTGTTACAGAAAAGCAGAAGACCCTCAATGGACGAGCTTCTGATGAGGAGTTCACTGCGCCCAAACGAAAACCTGCTGTCGAGACGAACTTCGGGGATGACAGCTCCGAGGATGAGCAGTTTGAGGCTGTGAAGCGTACGGAAGAAGATGACGATTGGGAGCAAGACACAAAACGACGTCCTGATGGAAAACTGGGTAAGTCATTAGCCGACCCTATCCGCGCTGCCCCTTTCTTCACCTCCGCCCCCTCGATCCGCTGGAACCTTGTCACTGACAATGCTCAACTAGACATCGACATCATCACAGCTGAAGCTATGACGCTGGCGCACCAGCTTGCTACTGGACAAAAGACTAGCTACGATGCCGTAGACGACGGATTTAACAAGCTTGCCTTCCGCGACCGCGATGGACTACCGGAGTGGTTCCTCGATGACGAGGGAAAGCACGACAAGGCAGCGAAGCCCATCACCAAAGCCGCTGCAGATGCCATCAAGGCGAAGCTGCGGGCCTTCAATGCCCGGCCGATCAAGAAGGTGCGGGAGGCAAAGGCTCGAAAGAAATTTAAGGCTGCACAGAGACTGGAGAAGCTCAAGAAGAAGTCGGAAATGCTTAACAACGATGAGGGCATGACCGAGAAGGAAAAGGCAGAAAGCATCTCCCGGTTGCTGAGCAAGGCTTCCAAGAAGAAGCCAACACAGCCGGCCAAGCTGGTTGTGGCCAGGGGCTTGAACAGAGGTCTCAAGGGCCGGCCAAAGGGTGTCAAGGGCCGTTACCGGATGGTGGACCCGAGGATGAAGAAGGAGCTGCGGGCCCAGAAGAGGGTGTCTCAGCGCAAGAAGAGGTGAACGTGACGCTGATGGATCCGAGGACAGCAATGCGTTGTGCATAAGAGAAACCCAGGCATCTGAAGCATATACCCACAATAGATAGAAACCTCATCATCTCTCGCTACTTTTCCCAAGAGTCCGCAGAAACGAGGCTAGCGGGTATAGTGTCCCACCGAATTCCATGTCATACCTGATCGAAGGTCAGAAATACTACCCAGCGAGGTGTCTTGTGTCGACAAGCCACGGAGCTTTGTACTAACCAGTAGTTGATGGCAACGACGAAACCTTCATCGCCCGGGACACAAGACTGCGTGACCTTGTGGTACCTTTGCGACCGACGTCAGCCCAAGAACTAGGCCAAGATGCGCACCATGGCCTGGGGCCGCGGACGCATGATGCCAAGTAGGGGGTGAGGGACTAGAGGCGCAGCGCTCGACTCACCACATGGCCGGTAGGTAGAGCATATCTCCGGGCTCCAGGGTAACACGCAACGGCCTTGCGTGACCGGAGAGAGGTGTGGCGTTGGTCTGCGGGTCGTCCGGGTCCCAAGTCGCAAACGGAACAGGCTCTGCGCCTTCGTCAAGGCGAAGAGACAAGCCTTGACCTTGCCTGACATATGTCCCCGGTGGGAGCAGCTTCTCATTCATACAAGAATGGCACAGCGGGGGCAAAAGAACAAAGTGCTTCCTGCCGAGGATTTGGACAAAGATGTTCTCGAAGTTATCCTTGTGCGCCGCCGTGACGGACTTGGAGTTGCCTATCCACAGGTTGACGGCGTCGGGCGATTTCTGGAGGGCGATGCGGGCAAAGGGTATGTCTTTCTGGGCGTCGGGGAAAAGAGTCAAGTACTCGTCGCGGAGGTTGTCGTTTTCTGCAAAGAGATGTTTTCAGTACGCAGACGGGGCAGGGACTCGAAGGGGTTGCTGACGGGTCTGCGCATATCTCACCTCCGAGCCGGAGGAGAACTCTGGGTCGGTCTCTTGGCGTGTGACGTATGTGAGGAATTCATCAAAAGGCTGGGACTCTTCATGAGGCTTTGCGAGCATAGTCGTGCCGTGTTCGGGAGAGAACGTGGGCGAGTCGGCGTTTCTGGGGACATGGAGTCAGCACCAGAGCGCGAACAACCAGTTCCGGGGGGAGAGGACATGCATACCCACGTGGAGTGACGGCAACGTTGACCGTCTGGCCTTGCAGAGCAGACCTGAGGTATGAAGAGTTCCATTTATGCCCGGCCTTCCAGGAGGAGGCTCCGCGGCGGACGACAAAGGGAGTGTTGCGGGCGACGAAGCGCATGAACTCGAGGGGACTGGGCTCTGAATCGAGCTCTTCGACCACGGAGCTGTTAAGCTCGTTGAATGTTGAGATGAGCTCCTCAAGAGCCGACTCAATCGCCCCCGGAGCAGTGTCTGGGGCCTGATTGGCCATGGTGAGAAGAGCCGCTACCGGCCAGCGTTTCGTTCGTCGGGGTGAGAGAAGATGAGACTTTAGCTGCCAAAAAGACGAGATGGCTCACGCCTGACTACTGTGGCAATGACAGGTGGAAGCCCAACAGGTCTGTGCAGCCAATGAGGTCAGGCAGATGGAGGATAGTGGTCATGTGCCGCACGCCGGGAACATGCGAGAATGGCGGACGAGACAAGTTGACGATGGAGGTTTGGGGCTTTGGAACAGCTTTTTGGTGGGGGCGGGGTGGTTGATGCGCCGTTCCAGTTTGAAGGGTCCATGATGCATCCAGTTTCACGCCGGAAAGAGATGGCAGGGCTTGGTCTCGAAGTGCTGCCACGCAATTGCAAGTTGCATCATTACATGCTGGGGGCCTCCTGGAAGCAATCTCGAGGAGCGAATGGGTGTCCGCGAAGCCCATCCTTGTGCAGCATGTGCATGCGCTCCACTAGACGTGCGTCGGTTTGTTTAAATGCTGAGGCCGAAAGTTCGGAACGGGCCGACCCTGTCATTACTGATACACTGACACTTTGCTTTATTCTTCTACCCTTACCTATGTTCGATGGAGGCCGTTGCGCAGGACTTGCAATGGCAGATGGCCTGGTGGACTGGATATGGAAGTCCCAGTGCAGCGGATACGGATACCTGCCGCGCTGGAGAGGTACCGCATCAAGAAACGCCCTTGCGATTGATTGCTGCCTCAGGAAACGCGCAGAGACTAACGGTAGTCCGTACCTACCTATAAAGGCTTGGCAGTGCATCATGCATCGCTTCCCGCAAGCTGTGCCCCCTCCAGTGTTTCTAGAAAGCAGGACGGAAAACGTCAACGAAGCGTCGCCGAACCTTATTTCGCCATTCGATGCGTAACCGGTTGTGCCAAGAAGGGTGGACCGTCGTTTTTGATTGACCTGTTGACATTCCACGACGTCGCCGCAGCTCATCTCAGCTCACCTCGCCTCACCCATCACAACCGCAACCACAACTACGAGTACAACCACGACCTCACTTGCTCACCTCCTCCATCACCTCCACAGCTGTCTCGCATAGCCTGACGTCCCACCAACCTTGAGTCGACTGGCCGGCCGTTTTCGCTCACCAGCGTCGTGCGACTCTCGAGTCTTTCTCGCACGGCCCGGCCACTTGTTCTCAGCCGCGCTCTGTTTCTCTTCAGCTCCATGTCCCCAGCTGAGACCACAACCGATAATAGGTGGAGTTTCATCGCAGCCCATGTCTCGGTAACAGAAGCCGCCTCCTCGCACTAACGAGACGCGTCCATCGCGACACCGGCGAGCTTCTTAGAGCTCCAGCGCCATCACCATCGATGCACCATGATCTGGTACCTCTTGTATCCGTTGCGAGGGTAAGGGCTCTGCCCGTTCTCGATCTGCCCTTTAACACAACAGCCAAACTGATTTCTATTGCAGAACCACCGAGGCGCCGGTCCTCCCTCCCTCGCATCCGCTGCACACCATATTTGCTCGCTACGGCCGCTACGCTGCCCGTCACGTCGTCTCGACGCTGCTCATCTCGGCTGCTGTGGCCACCACCCTCCTCTATCCCATCCCCTTCCTCTTCACCAGCGACTTCATCAATGGCGCGTCCAACCTGCCGCACCATGTCTGGACCGTCGCACAGCAACTGGCCTACGACGCCGCCGTTGAGCCTGACATCATCATGCGCTCCATGTGGGTTCATGGCAGCTACATGGAGGCCCTGAACGCCGATCTGCTCTCGTCGGCTCTGGAGCTGCAGGACGAGCTGCTCGGGGTCACTAAGAACTTCCGCCCAGCTCTTGCCCGCGACACGGCTGCGGATGTCCTCGCCCTACGGGAAGACTCGCTGTCGCTGACGCAGCGAGACGCTCTTCATGTTGCCAACGGGTTGACCAACCAGTCTTGGTTTTTCCACTCGCCGTTGCTCTACTGGAGCTGCTCTCGCGATCGCATCCTGGCCGACGAGGATATCTTGTCCACCATCAACGACAAGAAGAACCAGTCGACGTCTGCCAACGTCACCCTCCGCCATTCCATCGTCTTCAGCGGCAAGCGCTTCGAGGACCGCCGCTTGGTGGCGGCCGATGCTCTCGTCGTTACCCTTCTCCATCTCCGCGACTCGCCCGTGGGCCGCGAGTGGGAGAAGAGGGCTCTCGCGCTGGCGCAAAAGGTTGGCAACAAATGGGACGTTTATCCTCCCGACGGACGTGCCGCCTCGAGCCGGCTTTACGAGTTCCAATTCCGGCCCATCTCGGCGGAGGACATAGCAAGTCTCGGCGTCGCATACGGCCTCACTCTCCTCTACTTCCTTATGAGCTTGTCCAAGCTGAGGGCCGTCAAGTCCAAGTTTGGCCTCATGGTGACCATCGCCACACAGATCATCTTCTCCACCATGTCCAGCTTTACCGTCTGCGCCATCTTCAACATTGACCTGTCGCGCATCCCGCGAGTGTCATATCCTCTTGTCATTCTGTCCATGAGCCTAGAGCACATCTTCAGGCTCATCAACGCCGTCATACTCACGCCGTTTGAGGACAGCGTGAGCAACAGGATTGGCCAGGCATTTGGAGCAACCGCCGTTACCGCCCTGGCCAGCAGCTTGCAGAATGTCTTGCTTCTGACTGTCCTGTCCCGGCTGGTGTCACAGGGCGTGTCCGAATTCTGCGTCTTTGCCGCCGTGGCCATTGTGTTCGACTTCTTCTACCTGTCCACCTTCTTCCTCTCCGTCTTGAGCGTCGATGTCCGTAGAATGGAGCTTGGGGACGCGTTGGCCAAGGCGTCCATGCGACACAACCGCAGCAGGGCAGACACCCGCGGCCGCCGTTCGTGGTGGGACCAAGCTCTCCAGGGCAGGATCGCCATGTCGACCCGCATCGCAGGGACCATCGTCATGTTTGGCTTCGTGCTTATCGCGCAGTGGCACTTCTTTGGCGACGAAGGCCTGTTCAGAAAGCTTCTACGATTGTGCAGGGGGGCCGACCCCATCCAAGCGCCTGACCAGCCAGACATGAGCTTGCTGGAGGACATTCACCAAGCGAGGAGCCCTGTGTCTTGGCTGCGGATGCAAGATCACGAGACCGCTCAAGAAGTCATCAACATCATAAAGCCATCGGCGTACAGTTACACCGCCCGGGTATATGAGCCTCTTGTGTTTGTCCAGAAGAATTCAGACCGCGTGCCGCATAGCGCTGAGCCCACCCTACTCCCCGCTGCCTATGATTTCGTCAACCATGAGCTGGCTCGATTTATCGTCATTTTTATAGTTGTCATTGCGGCTCTACGTCTGCTAACCAACTTTCTACTGTGGGAGGATGAGCCGAGCACTGGCGACGAGTACGACTCGGACGAAGTCCCGCTCTTGCTCGTCAAGTCCCTGGCTCGGGGTCACCGGATGGACGTGGTATTGATGACGAGCTCTGCGGATGGACATGTCGTCTCCGTCGACCTTGATCGCACCATTCGGGTATGGTCTATCCGCGGGATTGGTACCAGCTACGTGATTACAAAGAGCGGGCTGCAGCTTGTCATTACAATGGCAATTGACGACAGGTCAAGGTGGCTGGCGCTGTTGTCGCGGCCCAAGAGAGCAGGGCAGCTCACAGTCTCCTTCTGGAACCTCACAGACAAAGTCTGGGGGCCATCAGTCGCAGCGGACAGGTGCAGCCAGCGCCCGGTGGCCTTCTTGTTCGACCCTAGCGCTCCTCGCGACGAACCAAGAGTCCTCGTCGTGCACCAAGATGGCGCGTTGACTGAGTTTTCAGCGGCCACGTCAACAGAGAGCGAGGCCATCATCCTTTTCCCTCAGCAGCTGACATGCGCCCGCCTGGTGGCAAGAAAAGGTGCACCAAAGTCTCCAACAGCCGCCCTACTTCTCAATGCAATGACTGACCGCACCATTCTAGCAGGATTGAGCGCTGCGACTCCAGAGCCCGTCATTTTGACAGTGTCGAGGCAAGGGGAGGTTTACATGGCATCTCGAAAGGAAGCCATATGGCAATCTCGGCGCCTTGCGATTGAAGGTGTGGGGGAGTCCGGTGCCAACAACGTGGAATCCCTTTCGTCGCTGAACTTGTTTCTTGTGGCGGCGACTGACAGCGTCCATCTCGTCAGTGCTGAAGATGGGCTCGTCTTGCGGACGCTGCAAACGGGCAAGATGCTCCCCAGACCCCTCAAGTGTGCATACTCGTGCCATCGGCTGTCGCAGCCCGGATCAACGGGTCTGACATCCTTCACTGTGGGCTACGCGGAAGCTGATTCTAGAGACTGCATACTGCGGACGTTTGTTCCGCCAGACGACTGCGACGCCATCTATCTGCAGACGCCGACCGACACTCGGAGCAGCAACTGGTGCACGTGGGATTCGGCCAAGGAGACGAGCAAGCGGATTGCAGACCCGGGTGCTTGGGAGGTTGTCTCGGATGGCAGTGCCGTGGGGGTCAGGCACAAGCAGCCACCAGGCAAGGATAGCCGAGGCAACCATCCATCGGGGCTGCGGAATCGCCACGCCAAACGAGGCCCGGAGCCAGATCCATTCGAAAGCTGGGAGGTCTGGACCGCATCGCCCGGCGGCCGGCCCGAGGCAGACGAATGCCGGCGCCTGATTAAGGACGGCGAGCAGGCGAGCCACCTGTTGATCACGGAGCTTGGGCCAAAAATCAAGGTCGGCTTGAATTCCGTCGCCTTTGCCTTTGGCGACATGATCAAGCTGGTGATTGTGGGCGGACCGGCACGGCTGGAAGACGGTCCCGACGACGCGACTCGGGAATCGTTGATGAACAGTAGCAGCAGGCGGCGCAAGCCAGGAACTGTGGCTAAAATGAGGGTCCTGACCTAGATGCCGCAGTTCATGGCTGAGCAAGAAACTAGAGCGGCGCTGTCACTGGCGCGCTCTTGGGGATCCCTGTAGTATTAGAGTGCTTTCTGATGGACGAAAGCATGGTTGTACGGATACAGCGCGGGCAGCATATGCGCAGCGATAATATCGAGGGGGTTAAGCTTGGTATACGGGGCCGCTGCTTGCGCAGGCGCTGAGAGGATGGGTGGACAATGGACGAGTCTAATGAATATAATGCAATGCAGATGCAACAAGGCTGTCTGAGTTCTCTTCACGCAGTGCCCGGGGCCGTTAGTTGACGGGGCTCAACGGCGTGAGGAAGCGGTAAAGGCTCGTGGCGGCTCCGACAGTGTCTAAGACAATTGGCGGCGGTAGGGCTGGGCTAGGCTACGGATGGTAGTCATCGGAATGCTGTGCTGCCTCGTGGGGGCCAAGTTTCAGCTTCAGACAATAGTCTACAACGACAGTCCAAGCATCGATATCCGCGAAGAGCCGGGACGAGCAGGACACAGCATTGAAAGCTTGTTCTCACCGCTGTTTCCGTGGGCTCACCCCGTCAGCGGCGTGTGGAGTTTTGTCAAAAAGGGGGAGGCTGGGAAGCCATGATGGCACCACGGGGCGTCGACATCAACGCGGGCACGCCGAGGGCTGAAGAGCTGGCGGAGAGGGAGGTGGAGGAGGTCGCATAACGGGCCGCATAGTCGTCTTGCTTTGCTGGCTCCAAGCAATTCGCGCAGCGGGAGCATGAAGCACCCTCGTAGGCCCCTGCAGCCCATCACGGCGAGCCTGTTGATGGCGAGTCGGCGGGGTGGGACGGCTCTGGCCGCAGCGGTGCTTGTCGGTGGCGAGGGCAAAATAAGTCGGGAGGCTGGGAGCCGCGTCGTCGTTGGAGCCGGTGATGTGTTGCTGACGATGTGCTAGCCCTCCCTGGTGCAAGCAGGCTAGTCGGTCCACGAACGGATGGTCGGTACGGGACGTGAGTGGACGGTACTGGTTTGGCTGAGCCAAGCGCACGGGGCTGCCCTTCCTTGGCGATGCCGTCGCGATACAAGCAAGCCGAGTTGTTGATCGTGAGGGGGAAAAGTCATTAGTCGTTGCGGGCGAGGCTATGTGAAGGCCGAGCCCAAAAGTCTTGGGATCTAGTCTACTTCTCTAACCCCTGCCACGGTGTGAATTAAAACATGGGCTGCTTTGCCTTCCGTGACGTCTTATGAGTGGCATTTTCGTGTATTTCAACTGGAATATCACGAGCCCCTGTTAGGTTAGGAATTGGGTTATACGAGTTTATTTTGGTAGCGTTGGATGCCGCAGCTGCTGTAGCTATCCGGCGAGGGTTTCGAAGCCGGTTGCCAGCGCCGCAGCAACTTCCCTCTTGCAACAATACAAATATGGTATTGCACAACAGCCCGAGCCGTCCTCGGAGCCCCTTTCCAATGGCTCTGCAACACGGATACAAGCAGCCCCATGGCTGCCGTAGCCGTCCTAGCTGCCGTACGTAGCCGTTATAGCTGCTATAGCTATCGGGCTATAAGGGTCCTCTAGGCTAGCAAGGCTGGCTGGGCTACGACGAGTGCAAAATGTGGAATACACTGTATTAGCACGGTGATCATAGCGTTTGTAGATCGGGGCCGGATCTCGAGACTTTTGGGCCCAGCCTTCGTACTCAGGAGTACGAAGTACGGAGTACGGGACTTGTGATGGGGACCGCGGGGCGCTTAATTAATCGCCGCCCGGGGTCGTTCTTTCCCGTCCTCGTGTTTGACCGTCGCGTCTCGCATCCGGGTGGTACCTGCCAATCTTCCCAGACTGACTGACTGATGACTGTCTGACGCGACCCGCGCGGTTCGAGAATTGCTTTTTCCTCCTTTAATTTAGTCGTGCTCTCGGCGCTGGAGAGGTTTGAACACATACGCCGTACGGACTTCTTCGTACATACTTTCGAGCCAGCTTCTCGCTCCTCTTTTGCTCGCTACTTGTATATATTTCCAAGGGTCCGTGGCTATTATGCGTTTGCGGGGCCAACGGCATCTCGCGTACCTCAGCTCGCCCGCCGCGGGGCCTCGACCCTCTGTCCCAATTGTCCGCCCAGCACGGGGTTCGGCTTCAGGGCATCTATCGATTTGGAGTCTTTGGGCCGCCATTGATACTGCTGCCGGGTGTCTTGGGATCTGGGCACGTTGCTGAGGCTCCTCCAGCCGCATTGGCTCCCGTCGAGCTGTCTGAGCTCTCCTTTGTTGGCTCACGCGCGAGTGCCAGCCCTCAGCCATCCCCGTCCGCCTCGGCCTCCAGAGGCTCGAATATCGCAGCAGCGTCGTCTTCTTCGCCGCGGCCCGGAGTCGACATCACACGGCGTCGCGAGTCGCACACGCGCCGGCCTCTGTGCCCGCCTCCTCCGTCTCCAACGTGCTCCAGCCAACCGTTGCCAGCCAACCGTCGTCGCACCCGTCCGCGCTGCTGCGAGTCCTCGCTGCGTCTTGCTAACACAAGGTGCCACAACCGTCTACGTTCCAGGTAGGATGGACCGCTCTTACTTGTCTGCTCTCACTTGTACGCACCATGGACGATGGCCTCATGCACCTCCTGATCAGTAGCAACGGTGATGCGGCGCTACTGCAACGCGATGCAACACGCGAGTCCAAGGCGGACCTACAGTACTTTGCACTTCCTCCGTACCTCTGGGCGTTGATGTTCTTCTGTCTACGGGTACGAAGTACCACAATTGGCAGCACACGACACGGCCACACGGGTCGGAAGTTTGGCCTGCCATTGTTTACATCCCCCACGGCCTCGGCCCAGGGACCTCCCCCAGCCCCGGCCACAGCTCTTATGAACCCCAAGCTACGAACACGCATGCACCTTTCTTGAAGTATGGAGTACTTCGTGGCAAGTGCCCAGTTCAACTGTCCAAACCCCAGCAATCTGAGAGCCTGTCCAGTCCCCCGCCTCTGCTACGCCAGAAGCTGCCTCTGCACAATCGCGGCTCTGCCCAGCACGCCGTGCGCCACTCACTGCTCGCCTTCACCGCCCCTTGTCCGTTGCAATCGGGAAAAGGATGTCGAATAGGGACCGACAAGGGCCCCGGCAGGGGTCAGCAACCCCGGGGATCTGCCCAAGGTGGCTGGCGATTGGTGCTGGGAGTTGCTGATTCCGGGGCCTTTTCTCACTCGACAACTGGTCTTGCCTCATCTCTTCTCTCGTCACTGCTTGACCTTGGCTTGTCTGTTGCGGCACAAGGCCAGTTTCCTGCCATAGCCGTCGCCCTGCCACCTCCATGAGCCACGCTGCCGTGGAATCGGCTCGCCATTGATTAGTCCAGTCAGTCAAATCCGTCCCATCCTTCCTCTGGCGACTGGGATCCGCTGCCCCATGGGTGTGGGCATTTGCATGGCCTCACGCCTTGGCCCTGGCCCAGTTGGACCTGTCCGTCCGTCTTCCCCCACCGCCTGCAGCAGCTCCTCTCCGTCTCCGGGCCCGTCTCTTGCACCTGGATCTCAGCCTTGACACCGAGCGTCATGTCGCCGTGCTCCTCCTGCAGTAGCCGCCATCCTCGCTGGCACGTACTGTTGCTTTCCCTGCTCCTTTGCCCCCAATTGCCTCGTTCAGTCTCATCCTCAGCCTCAACCTAACTGTACCCATCAACACCCGCAATTGCTCCGCGGGAAGACCAATCACAGCTCGCCAGCTGGCTGTCCTGCAGCTTGACATACGAGTAGTCTCCCGTCTGTCTGTCCCAGACTGCCCCCTTTTTTTTCCCTCTCCGTGTCGTTGGCTCCGTCTTCGGTCTTGTGTCTCCGTATGCGAGGCTGCTCTCGCGCGCGTCCGTGTTTGCACAAGTCCACTTGCGGCTCCCCCACGTTCTGACAGTACTATCCCAGGAACCTACGATACCCTCTCGTTGCCGGGACCCGCCGTCGGAGCTGCATTGGGCTGGCCATAGGCCCTTTGACTTGCGTTGAAGCTGAGTGGGAGGGCTGGCCTGGCCTCAACCGGGCTGCATGGCGTCTTCCGAGGTTGACCAGAAGTTCTTGGGCAGGCTGGCCAGAGCTGTCGAGAATGACAACCCTCTCCTCTCCTCGATGCTCTTCAAGATCCTGGGCCTCTCGCTCAATCTCGCCGAGCAGCTCGTTGCGGCCAAGAAACAGCGGCGACCGGACCCGACCATGTCCCCTCTCTTCCTCAAGCGCGTCCTACACATCCTCTGGCTGTCTCGCGAAGGCCTGGTCATGCTCCAGCAATACGTCATACCCATGGTTGGCAACTACGTCGAGCTCAAAGTCCTAGCCTACAAATTGCGAGCCAGCTTCCACCACATCTTCGTCCTCTTTCACAACCAGCCCCCCGTCTCTAGTATGGCCAGTTGGTCACCAGACTTGATGGCGGCGGCGGCGGAGATGGTGTTCAAGGCAAACGCAAATAAGGGCGGCGTTATGGCCGACGACGATCTGATATCGAGGCCATCATCCATCCAGCCCACACACCCGTTGGAAGGAGGACCCGTCGGCCCTCCGCCGGGCTTCGAATCACATGTCGCCCTCTTGCCGCCTTCTTTCCTCCTCCCAGCGCAGGACTACCTCCCTGCGGCCCATCAATACTTCAAGGAGGCCTCCCGCCTAGCAGACCAGCTCCTCTGGGGCTCTCACTCTTTGCGTCTGTCCGTCAAGACCGAATACTCTGCGTTCCTCTACGACTGCGTTCACGACGCCGACGCCAGTCGAAAGCTGGCCAAGGAAACGATAGCCGAAGTGTACGATGCGACCGAGGGCATGGATGATGACATGTTCGGCGATGCCTGCGAATTGGTCACCGTTCTGGGCAAGATGATGAAGCGTGGACTTGGGTCGAACAATACGCTTCGCAGCAAGGGCCAAGAGTCAAACCCGGCACTTGGCATCAGGATCACACCGCCACCGGGAATGGAGAATCCAATATAACATGCGAGAGCATATGCAAACGGTGCTGCCATCCTCTACACCTCATCCTACTCGCAGTTGTCGGCAAGGCGAATGAGGGCGCCAGACCAAGACCTGCCGTGCCATCCGCACGACAAGGAAGTCTCACGAGGCGGGGCAGCAGGGGCGACGGCGATTTGTACATTTCATGTGCCCTCGGGGCTACTGTATCTACGCAAGTGTTGGATCAAAACCATAGCGACTTTCGGTGTTTGGGTTGTCGGGGCGTTGCGCCCCTTCAGCATCGTTTTTATGTACCTGTACATGGGCAGCGCCGGACCGGAGCAGGTGGGGCTTTTGGATATAGGCTCGAGGTTGAGTATGGAAGGCAGAAGCGGCGTCCGTCTTAATTTCGCCACCTTGCCCTTGATACCCTATTGAGCCCTTCTTTTGGCTCCCTGAATTTTATTTAATCGAGTGGATAGAGAGCTGTGGGATAAAGGGGCGGTTTGGCCGTACAAGAGCATCTATGGATAATGATATGAGGTAACATTTTACTCTAAGCGGTCACGGTATTACGCATTGCACGATGCGACACATGTTGCCCCCGCACACCGAATGTATTCTGAAATTACACAATTTGTTCGACATGAAGCACGAGATGTCTCGCGTAGCTTCCTTGTCTACTACATGACGGTGTACACGACCACCTCCGGGTACTCGATCGTTCTGTCCCCTCCATCCGACGTCCCCCAACGCCCTCGAAATGGTGGTATCCTCTCACGCGTCGGCCCAATTCCAAGGAGGCCGTCTCGCGAAGCCACGAGACGGCCACGTCCCGAAGACAGACGACAAAAGTGGCGTAAAAGTCTCCAACGTTCCTCCCAAACCGCGCGGTCCTCGCGTCTGCTTCCCAAAGGGCGCGCCTCCCTGTCGCTTCTTCAAAAGAGCGAGGCGCTTTCTCAAAAAAGAAGGGAAAAGTGGTGGCTCGAGGCTCGCGTCCGCCTCGAGAAAGACACGGGGATCCCTGAACTGCGAAGCGCGAGAACAACTGAAGGAAGAAGAAAAAAAACCCCGATACCGCCGTGCGCCCCTTAGCCCCTTTCCCACCGAAGACCGTGTGCCGTGTAATGTGTAAACAAGGCGCCGTCGTTTCCCGAGTAACACAGTTGCGAAAAAAGTCCCGTCAAGAATCGCTGTATTCGCCAGGGGAACCCGTCGTGTCCGCAAGGCGCAGCCGTCGTCGCCTGTTGGGTATGACGGCGGGCGCTGAGGGCAGGACTGGACGGGGCGGCAATGTCAGCGTGGTCCTGGTGGGGGAAACAGCGTGTGCTACTCACTCACGACAGCGCAACAAGGAAGAAAGGAAAGAAAGAAAGAACGGAGAGGAAAACATGCAGAGGGTCGATTAGGCCTCGGGGTCGTCGAGCTCCTCCTCCGGGAGGCCGTCGACCCATTTCTCGACGTTCTCGCGGCGGCTGCTGTCGTCGAGAGAGGCTCGCTTCGCGCCGCTTCCCCGTCGCGCCCGGGCGCCGTCCCGCTCGGCGTCCTCGCACTTGTCGCGGATGATGTGCAGCGGGACCATGCGGCCGGTGACGTTGTAGAAGTTGGCCTGCATCTCGAGCCACTTGCCGCGCTTGTACTTGCTGTCCACCGAGGCCAGCACGGCGCAATCGCGCTCGCCGAAGAACTCGTCGGGCTCGGGGTTAATCATGTTCGGGAACATGGCCTGGTAGACGTTGCTCTGGAGATAGCGTATGTCGTGGCGCTTCTGCTCGGGCCATCCGTAGTAGTAGCCGTCCTCGTCGTCCTCGTCGTCCTCGTCCTCGTCGAAGATAAAGGACGACTCGGAGGAGGCCTCCTCGCCGGAGAGGATGTCGCGGTCGCGCTCGTTAGTCTCTGCGGCCTTGGACCGGGCAGCCTTGTTCTCCATGGCCACTCTGTCGTTGCGCTGACCTTTGTGCCATTTGGTGGGCGTGGCTGCCTTGGCTTTCTTCTTGCCCTTTGGGTCTTTGGGGGACGTCGTTGGTTCCTTGTTCTCCTTGGCTCCCTTGGAAAGCTTGGCTGGAATTTTGGTCTTCTTGGGCGCTTCGCCGGGGTCCTTGGTCCCCTGCGAAGACTCCACGGTGCTTTCTGCCTCCTTGCCGGCGCTCTTCTCCCCGTCTCCGCCCGCCTGCTCGTCAGACGCAAACTGCGGAGGCTGGTCCTTGATGACCTTCCAGCGGCCCTTGACGTCGTTCTTGTTGCGGTGGAGGATCTTGCCAATATCCACCCAAGACAGGTTGTCGTCCGACTCCTTCATTCCTCGGAGCAAGTGGTCTTCAGAGATGGTCCATCCGGAGCCAGCTACAACCCTTCTGCTGACTCGCACGGCGGGGATCTTCTTGGGCGCCCCCTCGTCAGACGATACTCCTTTGGACGACTCTTCTCCCAGGGTGCTAGCGTCCGTGGAGGGGTCATCGTTCTTGTCGGAGAAGTCGGGCTCGTTGCAGCTTTCAACGCCAGAGCTACTGGGCGCGGAGGATTCTGCGTCGACCACACTATTGTTCTCCGTGGTGGTCTCGGATTCCTGGCCGGCGTTTGTCTCGTCGCCATCAGCCTGTTTGTCCGCTGTTCGGTCGTCGGACTTGTCACTCATGGCCTCGGCGGAGGCGTCGGACGTCTCTGGCTGGCTGTCCGCGCTGGCGTCGGTGGTGGATTCTTCGTTGTCACCTTTGAGGCACTCGACATCCTTGAGGCAAGGGACATCTTTGAGGCACTCGATGTCCTTGAGGCACTCGTCATCCTTGAGACACTCGCCATCCTCGAGGCTAGGGCCATCCTTCATGCAGGCGTCATGGTTGACCTGATTCTTAAGGCAAGGGGAGGCAGGCTCGTCAGACGACTCAGCCTTGGAGCTGGAGTCGGCTTCGGAGCTGTCATCGACGGCACAAGGCGCAGGCGCCTGAGCCTCATCAGAGTCGTTTGCAGAGAGCTCTGGCGGTGAAAAGTCTGCTTCAGATTCCGGCTTGTTAGCGTGAGCATCTTGGCGGGCCAGTTCACGGCGCGCCGCTGACTGCCTCTTGCGAACAACGACGGGGTCCTGACCGAGTAACATTTTGGTCAAGGATATTTGCAGTTCCTCAGAGGTGTCAGAGTCTGCAGCAGCAGCTTCGCGGTTTCTACCCTTTGGCGCCATTCTGACCACAAACGCAACGCGAAGAGACGGTGCGGCGAGTCTGAGACGTTGGTGCGAGTATGCCGCGGCACGAATGTTGACAGGCCGCTTGCCGACTCAGTAATCAGACAGAATCAGCAAGCGAATCTCGTGGAGAGGGAAGACAGAAAGTGGCTCCTCTGTTGAGGATCCAGGGCAGAGTCTATGCAACATAATGTCAGCGGGATGCGTGGACGAGAGCGTGAATGCGAATGGCAGTCCTCTGGGATGGAGGCTCTGCAATGCGGGAACACTCAACATTTTGGCACGAACGAGGGAAAAGATTCTTCTCTTGCTGTTGCTAGAGAGAGCGGGAGTCTGCAGAAGCAGAGATGAGACCGGTAGCGGACTGTTGATAGACGCAGTTGGTCCTCGCTGTTTCACTTGTAACCGCGGGACGAGACGAAGAAGTTTGGTTGCGTGGAGGATGCAGGGAGAGAAAAGGAAAAGGCACACGAGAGCGCAGCTGCGAGGAAGAGAAACCGGCAGAGGCTCGCTCACATGACCTCGTGCCGTGGTGTGCTGCGCTGCGGCCAGACGGTTGCCCAGGGGCGCCTTGTCCGTTACACTCACGAGTCGCCAGCTGTTCAGGCCGTCACTAGGGCTGCGAGCATTGAACAGGGCCTGGACGGGAGACAATGGGCCGGTCGCTACGCAAACAGCTGGCTGGCGGCCAGTGAATCGCGCTCCTCGTTCACGCGTTCACGCATTCACGCCATGGCCAGGCAAGGGGTGGATGAATGAATGATGAATGAATCGATGGCGTCGAGATGGAGGCAGAGGCGTCTCTCGTGGGACAGCACGCACGCGGCAGTGAACCGGCCCACGAGAGACTCCCGTCCTCCGAGCCAACTCACACCATGAAGATGGTCGTTGGCATTGAGTTGAGGCTGGAAGAGAGTATCCAATGGGGACGACGTCGATGGCGCTGACTCATCCCAGAGCGCGCGACCTCCAACCCGTCTCGTCTCACAGAGTTCCTATACACACATCCAGGCAGAGCCACCGTCACAGCCGAATCGAAGCCGCGTCCAGAAACTCACCATGGCTGCGAGGCTGCCCCCTCTCCCGCCCTCGTACGCGCAGGGCCTCGAGCTCATCGACGAGGCGCACGCCCTGGACCCCAACCGGATAGACGGCCCCGACGGCCCCGAGAGCCTGCCGTACGAGCTTCACTACGCGCGCAAGATGACCGAGTGGCTCGCAGCGCGGTGTCCCTCGGCCTCTCCGGAGCTGCAGCTGGCGTGCCGAGCGCAGCACTTCAAGAGGTATGTACGCCGACTCTGGCCGCCCTCCCCGCGACGTGCGAGGGCCGCTCACAGCCACGGCCGCAGGTGGCAGCTCCCGCGCTCCAGCTTCCCCATGACGCGCCCCGGCTACCTCACCTGGCGGGCCAAGCAGAAGTCGCAGGCCGCCGCCGGCGTCGCGGAGCTGCTCGCGTCGCCCGCCATCGCGCCGCCGCTGAGCCCCGAGGCGCGCGACCGCGTGGCCGCGCTGGTGCGCAAGGAGGGCCTCGTCTCGGCGCACGG
>JALHBX010000197.1:0-45711 GCA_024340025.1 Tolypocladium tundrense
AAAAGTTAGTGGGCTTCAGCGGGAGCTACAGCGGGCTACGGAGGGCGTTGCTGACTAAGGCCCCAGGCGCCAGTGTACATAGGCGCCAATGTATCAGCCGCCATGCCAGCTGCGTAGATTTCTCAGGCGGGTACTGAACCCGTTGAGTTGGAGCTGGGGAGTAGCTGGAGAGAAAGATTGCTGGTGCGGCCAGGTGACTGCACAGGCCCGGGCAGACGAACGTCAAAGCGATATTGTCGACATGTACGTTCGTCGTCAGACATAAGCGGCCTGGGGTTGAGGTGCCGAACCGAGTATAGGCAGGGCAAGAGACTGAGAGGTCATAGGGTCGACGTCCTGGAACACAACAATGAGGTGTTGTTCGAATTCCTTTTGGCGTTCTTCTGGCTGCGCACCAAGCCTTGACCCTTTCGCTTCTGGGCGGCCATGCGGAGGATCGATTGGGATTGGGCGCCAGGACAGGTCCGGTCAGACCAGAAGCGCGTTTGTCTCGCGCTTCTCCTCTGGCATCATGTCCAGAAGGTCCGCCATCCCTCCCCTCTCCCAGTGTGCGAGGAAGCCCATGTGGCAGCCAGCAGCGACGCAGCGCGCAGTCACATGGTAGTGGGGAGTCCAAAGCCGATAGGGGACTAGGACAAGACTCTATGCTGAGAGTGGACAGAAATTTGGGGTGATGTGCTGCAAGAACTGTATCGAGAATATGAGAGGGTGATGTTGGAAGAAAACCCAGATGGTTGCAGGAGCGGTGGGAAGAGGTTCTTTATAGGTTTCTGGGATCAGTGAATCAGGATATCCGGCAATGTGAGGCGAGTACATCTGGGTGAGTCCAGTCAGTCAAATTCACTGTCGAATTCACTATTGTCGACCCACTTGAATAGGCGAACGAGTGTGCCTTGCAACACGTCATACAGTGGCTCACTTCAGACAATGGGCGGTGAAGGGAATGCACCGTTTACAGTTGCGCTGTTTCAAGTCCGTTTGCGCTGATCTCTGTACTCGTATGCTTGCCTCTATCTGTCGGAAACAAAGCAAGCTCCCGTCCTGCGTGCTGGGCCCCCTATGTATGCATCGATTATGTTTCAGCCCCTCTTCGACGCTCGGCCGTTTGCTCGGCTCGTGTTTGCAGCTCGTGTACATCAGATCTGCTGGCAATTTTTGCTCCTCCACGGACGTGACGATGGCCTCAGCTTCCTCAGAATCACCACTTGGCTCTTCCAGACCGTGTCCAAGATAGTCTCCAGGTCGTAAAACTCATCAGACTCATTACTGTCTCTGGTTATTTGCTTCTGCTCTCTGAAGAAGTTGTCTCGTGACGCCCACTTTATCCGCCACAGCTCCGGTAGCTTGCCGAAGGACTTGACCGCTGCAGCAACCAGGTCATCCAGGTCGTGTATCACGAAGAATAGAGCAGCCCGCCGGCCCATATTTCTGAGCATTCACATCATGACCAAATATAGGGGATGCTTGTTGCTCCTCTGGTCACGGCCCATGGCGTCAACCGCACGTGGAGTTGGGCTTTCGTAGTACGTGGTTTCTGCCAGTCTTTGGCTCTCTGCCCTCCCTCCGACAGCCGCCCCAAGAGTCGCATATGCGTGGAATTGAGGCAATGCTCTGTTACCGAAAAAATGGTACCTCGGTGAACTCGGGCTGGGTAACGTGGGATGCGGCTCACAACAGGCACAGGGTTGCAAGAAGAAGCGCCGTTAGGTCGTTGATCCGTGAGTTCACAACGACGCAAACGCCGGTCGAAGCGTGTCCAGGCTGGAAGAGAAACGAAAATCACAGAATGAATCGAGAGGGGTCATGGCATGGGGTCAGCCAGAGGTCAGTCCAGGAATGGAAGGCAAGGCGGCTGGAGGAGCATCCGCTCAGGGCATCAACGTGCATCGAACCACCAACATCGATGGATCAACTCTACCTCACAGAAGACTCGAATGTGGCACTCACTTGCCAGTCAATGGCCTGGCGAGCGCTCATGCTGTTGGCTTTCGCAACTGATGGGGCATGCATACTCGTATACGGCCACAGTCTCAGCACGAGCTGTCTTCGGCAAACAATATAAGACCGCAAGCTAGCCTAAGAGCGTGATAAAATGCGGGGGTCTTATGAAACGCAAGGTGCGTGCGTACATCTAACTTTAAGAGGTTATGCTAAGTTAGAGATAGAGTGCGGGCCAACACATAACGCAAGGCCAGATAATAACGCAAGGCTCTGTCTTTGGGGCCGTGCCGCATTCTACGTGAGGACAACGCCGCGCGCCTATATGTGAGGGATTGAACGCATCTGTGCCAGTCAATTGGCTAGAGACTGCAGAGATGAAGCTCTATATAATTGTAGGAAAACAAAACGAATTGTCATCATAGTTGCTGGTTGGCAGCGCATGGCCCCTATTTAAATAGGCTCCGCCCAACTACGTGCCTCCAACAGTCTCTCCCTGGGGTGTCTGTTGGCCCCTAATATGATAGCTATTTTGAAGTCCATGCAAATATGCCTCTGGCCCGTTCGGTTATTACAATAGGTGGACCTCTATAGACCCCAAAGCTATTCATAAACTTAAATGTCTGTGCTGAGGCTCCGCGAACCTGGCCTATATAAACTGGCTCACTCCCATGAAGACTTGCCGACTTTTCATCACCCTCGCCCGTGTCCCATCTTAAAGATCTCTTGTATATTATACCTCGGCTCCAAGCATCCACTATGGTTAACTTCGCATACATCCCTCTTGCTATTGTAGCTACTATTATCCCCCTCGCTGCTGCGGATAACTGCAGGAAAGGCTTGACATATTGTGGTTCGAGCCTCCTGAAGAAGGGTAATGCAGACCTTTAAGCGCTTTGAGACCTCTTTATTTATCCTCATCTAATACAAGAGTAGGAGATTACCATAGCATGATAAAGGGGTACCTCGAAGCAAGCGACCAGCAGACGAACTCAGCCTATCTGGAGAAGACCTTGTGGGCTTGTATAGGCGACGAAGGGGACATTGTGTTTAACCGGTACTGTAGCATAGGTTGCGTGGATGCCGATTGGGGCAGGAATGATTACTGCGTGGAACCTGGGTGGACGCAGATAAAGCAAGAGATCTACGAGTGAAAAGGGAGACAGGAGTCCCCAGTACAATGCAAACCTAGAGATAGAGCATTGGGACTGATGCATATCCCGAGGTAGAGGTCAGCAGGGACAGATAGTTGGGCATGGCCCTTCTAAATGGGGGGCCATGCCGCACACCCCTTTCCTTGGACAGTTTACTCTTCTGATTTATTTGCGCACACAAAAGCTGTATGCAAATAGATTCCGACTAATAGATCTTCACCGTTGCAGTCAATGCTTCCTGTTTGGGTCTTGCAATACGTACGTATAGCTCCGAGCGGCAGAGAGTTATATCGTTACTTTTCCTTGCATTGGGTACTTTGTGTGCTGGGTGCACTCAATCTCCAACTTAGAAGCTACTAGAACTACGCTTTCCTCCGTATCAGACTCTATCTAAAGAGGGTGTGTTGCTGATCAATCCCCAAGACCAACCGCATATCGTTGTAGTTGTACCTAAACCTAGTGCTATGTTTTGAGAGTCATAACTCTTAGAATACCAAGGCCAATCATGTCAGTCGCTATCTATATTCTAGCTTTCAGAACCCCCCTCGTAGTGACACGGTACTCGGCCCACAGCCATAGCACATCCTCAGTCTCCAAGTCATCCGAAGCGTCCTCCTCACTCATCGCGATCCTTCGAAGGCCCCCGGACGGCGCCCGCCCACCTCGCTATCGCTACTATCTCCACTCTCATCTTGTACAGCATGCTGGCGGCTCTCTATCGCACGTAAGGCCGCCCATGGCCTTAGCCTCGGCGTCCTCGAGGGACACCTTCTTGCCCTTGAATGGCAATAGCCCCGCCAGGCTGGCGTCCCCAGCGTCGCCGCCGCAGAGGGCGTACATCTTCCTGCCGGCACGGTGGTAGTTCTATAGCCTCGTCTTTGGCCAGCGGCACTAGAGCGCAAATTCGCTGATATTGCCGGTCTTGCTTCGTAGCATATCGGCCGGGTGCCTTTCATCAATCTCCTCGCACGGCGATCTTGTAAGCCACAGCTCCGGCGTAGCGATGAGGGCTTAAGGCCGGGCGACCTATGTATCTTATTAAGAACCCGGCGCGGGACTTCCGACGACTGCCGTACACGCCGTCCACCAGCTGCGGCCGCTCCCAAGATGCATGGAGGATCATGGCCACCTAGACCAACGCGGCATGGCTGGATGCTGGTCTTGCGCAGGGTCCCGCCCTTGAGCGTTGGCTTCCTCCAAGTCTGCTTCTACTGTCGAGGAATCAAGATGAAAAATCGGATTCTGCAAATTCTCTGTCCGATGCCATCGGCAACGGCGGGATTGATCACCGAGGCGCCCGTACTTTTGGTCATCGCCGCCGCCGCGGAGACCAAGCACTTGGAGAACAACCATCAAGCCAGCTTGCTGGCAACACCGCTAGCCACGAACCCCATGGTACACAATCAACATCAGCCTAACCCAAGATGGGGATGGTTTTGGAATGCTTATTGCGGCGGCAAGCCGGCACTTGGAACGGCTCTCGGTCGTACTCCGTGTTCACGCTGCCCCCTTCATCGCACTTACATGAGCTCAGCCTTTACAACTTTTAGTAACCGCGCAACATGACCATTTTACCTCAAGCACGCTACCTGTGCCCCAGCATACGGCGGCACTGATACATCCAAAACAATGCTTTTAATATTGCCTAGTACTGAGACTTGCTTATGCCCAGGCTTGATTGGCGGTGGTCGCACAGTAGGGCACCGGTCCGTGAGCCCAGTATGGGTTCACGGAGATGTTCTCATACTGAAGGATGGGTGATAAGATCGTATGGTCCTTTTCCTAAGGCGTCTCTGAAAACTTAACCATAAACCCTTCCCTGCCCAGTACATCGGCGTGCTGCGCCCAGGCGTCTCCCAGTACGTAGGGCAGCTCCTCCACATGGAGATCTGGCGTCATTGGCGCAAACTTGTACTTATCCTGGAATTCCTTGACAATCTGTGGAGGATAAAGACCGACCTCCTCCTCCAACTGCACGGCATCGATTGCAGTAAGCGCAACGGTGGCATGGTAGGATCCTCCGTGCTGTGCGCGGTCGCGCAGGGCCAGCATTGTGTCGATGACGCCAACCGCTCCCAAAAGCATGTCCGCAATTGGGAGAGACGGGAAAACACTGACGCCCTCGTCGAACCCGTACGCCTTCCCGCATACATACGAGCAGCCAGACGCCGCATCGGCAATCTGCTGGAAGCCAGGCCGCTCAGCATAGTAGCCGTCTGGACCGTAACAGTTCAAGTCGACGTACACAATACCTTTCCCACGCTTGTTGGCAATTTCGAGGGCTTCGTTGAGACCAAATTCCTTTCGCTCCAAGGAACGGAGACGGAATGCTTGGATGGTGACGTCTGCACCCTCCATGAGAGCATGCAATTTCTCCCTGTCGCCCGCAACGGCGAGGTCAAGTGAGTAAGTGCGCTTTCCAGCCATCAGGGTAACGCTCAAGGGCTGATTTTCAAAGAAAGAAATGGCAATGATCAGTAACGTGGCCAGCAGCCTTGTGCGGAAGATGTGAACTTACCTGCAGGTCCGGCAGGTTCGGGCTTTGCACCTTGATGACGTCCGCCCCAAGGGCAGCCAGAGCCGCACCCATGGCCGGCCCAGCGATCACGCGGGCCAGCTCAATGACATTGATTCCGGCCAACGGACGTTTGTCTCCCAACTTCTGGAACGGAACCGGCGGCAGATCTGGGGTTCCTTGACCCGGTAGTACTTCATCATTGGATGTGCACGGAGACGTTGACCCATCGTAGTCTTCCTCAATTGTTCAGGCGTATAGCACGTCTGTCCGCAGAAACCATGCTCCATATTCTTCTGCTCAAGCTCGGCAGCTGAATATTTCGCCATTTCTGTCTTTATGAGCTGGTAAGCTTCATCCCCGGAAGAGGTTTTCACATTTGGATCAAGCCCGTAGGCTTTGAGAAATTTAGCAGGGTGTAAGTTTCCCATAACCTGATACCAGACGTGCGAGTCTTTCGTCGGATATATTGCCCAAGATCGAAAATGCATGTTGTTCTTCGTCAAGACACCCTTGTCCAGATCCTTGCCCTCCTTGAAGATGGTGCCGTCTTTCTGGATATCCGCGAGGTTCTTTCCATCGATAGACATCAACGCCGGAGTTGCTGGGTAAAGACCTGACTTGTCGACGTCGATTGGGATCTTTCCGGTTGTCGACGCCCTTCATCCCGCATAGTTTCTTGCCAACGATACCGATCATGGCGTGGCAAACGGCGGACTGCAACACAGTTCAGAAGATGTCAAGCAAGTCGGTTTTGACAGACTTACCAATGCCTGAGACTTCAGTGGACCTGGTATGATGGGAAGACGGTCTCCATGGAATTCGACACGTCGCATTGCGGCGTCATACTGTCTACCATTTTGTGGGTCGTCATCAAGACAGTTGTAATCAATCTTCTAGGCAGTCGGAGGCTGATGAACCGCCTGAAGGAAAGAGTAAAAGCTGCCCGTCGAAGTGGCCGGATCCTGCCAGAAAAGAGGAGCGACAGCGTCGCCGTCGACATGTACGTCAGCACGATTGGTTCGCGGTCAGACAAAGTATTCAGAATAAGTAAGTGGCACGCTGACCTCATAGGGGATCCGCCATTGCTGGTCATAACATATTCAGACAAAGCAGAAAGAATCATGTACGCCTCCCTGTTTTGCTCCCTGTGCATCTCGCTCACACAGCACCCTCCATGCTCTTGCTCTTATAGCCAAAGACGCCCACGCACAAGAGCTAATCGAAGCAGCAGAGTACATGGCCAAGATTGGAGAATCGGGCAAAGAAATCAGCGAAGGTGAGAGAGGCGAGATTTTGGAGAAACTGGCAGGAATTGTGAACCGATAAATGGCTCGACAGAGAAGGTAGTTCGTGAATGAGACGGGCAGTCGGCTGCTTAGATAAGTCAGCGGACCCCACGACCTGGTAACAATGTAACATTCTCGTTCTCTGACGCATTCATCAACCTCCCAACTTGCAAGTCCCCGATTGGCACTGAACACCTAGACTTTCCTCCAAAGCTGCCACGCAACCGCAACTCCAATAACTGTTTGTTTTTTTGAGTTGCCTCAACTTCACAATGGAGGATTCGACCATACACGACACACCGCCGCCGCCATGGAGCGTGCTCGAGTTTACATTCTCCGATAGGAACACCGATTCGGAGCTCATGATCATGTGCAACAAGAAGTGCTTCGTCATGCATTCGACCGCAGCCAGCTTCTCTGACTCCCCTCAACTGAAAGAGAAATATCTTTTTTTTTTAGAAGTCGCCAGAAACTTCGAGCTGGACGGCTATACCGTCGAAGACTTTTACGACTGGGCCGTCGAGCCACTACTTCCCGTATTCAGGGACCTACCGTCTATAGAGGAAGGTCATTCGTTTCTCGACGAGTACCTCTTTCCCGAGATCCTGGTCTACACTCTTCGGGCCGACTCTGGAGAACTGATTGCAGCCCCGTTAGAAAGCAGCCCGAGAAGGGAGATGCAGTCTCGATTTGGCATCGTCTTGCCCGACGAAACCTGCACGGCGTGGCCATGCTTTCACCCATTTGAAGTTCGAATCTGTCCTCAGTGTCCTCCCACCTTTGGCCCGCCTCCATCTCAGACGCCCAATAAGGTCTCGTTAAGAGACGGAACCGTCGCATTTGTCAAGCTTTTCCGTCGCGGTGACAAGAACAATCTCGTACACGAGCTGAACAGTTATACCAAGATCAAGGCAGCACCACTCGACGACACGTTGCCGATCTCACGTCTCAAAGGCCTGGTTCGAGACGGGAGCGGCTCGGTTTATGGTCTCCTCCTGACCTACATCGACTGCAGGCGCGTGACGCTGGCTTGTGCCGCTCCCAAACCAGACACGCCGACTTGCCAACGGGAGAAGTGGGCAGCGCAGATCCAAGACACGGTCCACCAACTCCACATATCGGGCATAGTATGGGGCGACGCGAAACCGGACAATGTATTGATCGACAGAAACCAGGACGCTTGGGTCGTGGACTTTGGTGGGGGTTATACAGACGGCTGGGTGCCAAAGGAGTTGACAGGGACAGTGGAGGGCGATCTTGTTGCTCTCAAAAAGATGATGGCGTTCATCGGCGTAAGGCGCAGCTCAGAGGGAACAAGCCGCTGACCGGACAAGCATCCTGAGTTTATGTTACACACTGGGGGACCACGGGATTGATAGAAATGCTTCCAAACCCCGTAAAGGCATCTGTAAAATCTTGCTCGCTGCCGCTGCAGGTGACGCTCATGGTCGAACAGATCGGCTGTGGCGATAATAAGACGCGGCCCAGTGGCATGCTCTTTATGCATCTTCTCCTTCGTGTGAGGACGAAGTGGGAGGACCCTGCGAGGTGGAGAGCGCCCACTCAATGCGGTTTGCGCTGCGCAGGCCAAGATGCGTACGCAGACAGATTCTGGCGCACGCAGCCTGGCCTGCGACGGTCGCTGCCTGCGCCGACGTGCCGACGCCTCTATGTGCGGAAGAACCCCCTCTGCCGACGACTTTCTTCGCTTGTGCTGATCGTCCTACGCCTCCTTTGGCTCAGGCCTTGAAGTGCTTGCGGCGTTCTGCGGCCGCACGGTCGACTGCGCAGACGGGAGTGAGCCCACGTCGTCACAAGCCAGACGCTGCTTAAGTTGCGCTACTGAAGAATTCTATTGCAGACGCAGGCCTGCCTCAGCACCTGTGAGAGTCCGCGAGCCCGCACATGCCAATGGCTTCGCAAGCCTAAGTGTTGACGCGGGAATGCTCTTAAGTTCTCCCTACTAAGCCCTGAACTAATGCCCTCTATTCTTCTTGCCCCTTGTCTCTTCCTTAATGCCGACGATCCTTTTTTCTTACTTATATTACTAGCTTAGGATATATCCTTTACTATAACAATACTAGATCCATTCCCCGTTATTTATTTAAAGTAGTTTTTAAGCGTTAGGTTATAATATATATTAAATAAATAAAAGTCCTTTTTAATATATTTAGCTATTAGTCGCTATATTAATAAATTAGAAAGATATATCTTTAGTATATGTAAGACCTTATTTCGATTTCTTTAAACTAATTATAAACCTTTAGTTTATTTATTAAGGCACCTCTTATTATAAGGCTAGCCCTAGATATTAGTCTAGCTAATAGTATACGCCCAGCGCGCTAATTAATAGCTAGACGGGCCTATAGCCGGCTTATATTTTATTAAGGTAATAGTGCAGACCCTAGGCCAAGGAGTTAGAGAACATAAAAAAAAGTAGAGGAACAGCCAGGGACTTAAAGGACTGTCGAAGTATAAAAGAGGCATCTAGGCCCCTGGAACAGATGGTCCCCTATGTCTTTTATCTATTCGAGTAGCTCTTATAGCCGTAGAATATCACTCTTAGTTTTTCCTCCCACTCCTTAGAATTAGCCGTTATTGCTACTCCTCATCTTATGCTCTAACTTATCATCACCGGTGAAACCGGGAGACACACTCGCAAAATGCTTGAGCAAACGGTAGCATTCCTCGGGGAGGGGGGCATAAGCGGCATCGACGAAAGTGCCTGGGCCGTAAATGTCCTTGGTGGTGCTGTGAGTTCTCATTTTAAACACAGGCGTAAAAGTAATTTAAGATGGCAGTGTAGTGGGAAACGGGAGAGGAGACAATTGCTTGGACTTTGAGTTACAAATAGAAAATGTGCAGAGACCTTCCATCAGAACGGAAGACCGGAGCGTGTCACTTATGTTCGCCGAGTCTGACGTATGATCGAAGGTTGGGTGGCGGTTGCATGCTGGCCTAGCGATTTGGTGGAGCGGAAAGCAACCGCCTCCCGCTGAATCCGATCGTGCCGCACTGCCGGGTACCGACTGAGCCGCCATGGAAAAAGGTGCATGAATGTCGTCCAATCATGATCTGCGCGTGCGCGATACAGTCTCGTTTATGCAGGCTAGTTGGGCTGTCGCATCGATGATAACCCTTGAAAGGTTGGGCGGCGGATGTAATCGAGCCGGCAATGGCGGTAGCATCTTCCGCGCCGAAAGAATATCGCCTCCTGCTATCCATTCGTTTCGAAATGACGAGAGCTACAGTTATGGCAAGCTCCGCAAAGTCCACTAACCTCGGCACGCTCGGGATAGCCGGGCGATTCAGCTCTTTAAAAGCCAACACGTCCTTGTTTTATTTATTTGTCTAAGCTTCCATACTAACACTGCTCATTATCTTGTTCCTGGACGAGAGGCGCCTTGACTATCTATTCACTTGTCGAAAGAACCTAAGAAGCCCTCACAATGACGATTCGAATTGTAGGAGTGGTTGGCACTGGTGTAATTGGGGCATCGTGGACTGGGTTGTTCCTGGCCCATGGGTTACAAGTCCTCGTCTCCGACCCAGCTCCAGGAGCGGAACAGAAACTTGCAGACCATCTCAAGAGTATTTGGCCTACACTTGAAGGCCTTGGACTGTCCCCCAATGCGTCACTCTCCAACTATCGCTTCGTTGGTGCCAGTCTAGAAGGGCACTATGCTGATGTCGACTTCATTCAGGAGGTGAATGATCACGCCATGAACTTCATTGACGGTCTCACTGACTCCAGAGAAACAGAATGCACCGGAGAGGGTCGAGTTGAAGACCAAGCTCCTCGGCCAAATTGACGCTGCAACGCGGCCGGAGGTCGTTATTGCCTCGTCATCATCAGGCATCCCGAGCTCGCAATTCATTGAGAATTGCTCCCAAAACCCTGGCCGAGTGTTGATAGGCCATCCATTCAATCCGCCGCACCTGATGCCGCTTGTCGAGGTGGTTCCTCACCCCGCAACGGACAAGGCAAGCATCGACACTGCCCTTGCATTCTACAAGTCTCTTGGACGAAGGCCGGTTCTCATTCGCCAAGAGATACCCGGTTTCGCTGCCAATCGCCTCCAGGCTGCATTGTGCAACGAAGCGTACAGCTTGGTTAGCCGGGGAATTATGTCGGCTGAAGATCTAGGTACTATCTTTGAATGGGCACGTTGCACGGCATAGCTGACCCTAGACAGATGCTTGCATGACTAGTAGTCTTGGTCCTCGCTGGGCCGTGGCCGGTCCATTTATGTCGAACGCAATGGGTGGCGGCGGTGGAAGTGACGGCTTTAGGCATCTCTTGGAGCATCTGGGGCCTGCGACTGAGAAATGGCTTGAAGATATGAAGTCCCACGCGTTTGTGTTGAATGAAAAGAATCTCGATGCGCTCAGCGCCAGCGTTGCTGAAGAACTGAAGACGCGGGACGTTAAAGCTGTTGAACGGGAGCGGGATGAACTCCTCGTGGGACTCTTCCGTCTGAAGGATAAAGTGGCGGGTGGAAGCATATAGACATTATTAGTTATCTCACCAAGGAGTCGACCGAATGCTTCAAGTATAAAGAGCAAACAACTGTGCTGAAAACAAAAAGGAGTGTGCGTCAAGGAGTGTGTGTCCGGTAGCCAGAATCTCGAGGTCCAGCTGTCAGTGGTGAGGAATAAACCTGGCATCAACATCGAGTCGAAGATTGCAAGTGTCGCGCGGCTTGCCGAGACGTGAGAACAATAGACGTCCATACAACCGTCTCGGCCTTGCGCCGTTAATAAAGCTCAGAATACGATTTCCCTTTGGGTTGAATCAGCACATTTGCCGGAGAACCTTTGACTCTTTTCTTAGCCATTGCATTAAACCGCCCTAGAAAGCAGAGTGCACCCTTGGTTCTGCTATACCACCGCTGAACTCTTGATGGCTTTGCATGTACGTCTCTGAGATGCATAGCCATGTCATGCATGCTCTGAAAGCATGCCCATCGTTGACATTTTTGCTCTGCAGGAAACCCGCGTCCAAGCTCCTTCGAACAAACTCACGAATCCTCGCAACGCATATGTATCTCTCCTGGATTGCTAGCGGGGATTCGACACACGGCAAAATCGAGCCCATGGCCAGCATGGTTGTCTCATAATTCGCCAGATATAAGTATAATAGGAAATCGCCACCAACGGCAAGCTTTGTCGGAGCCCGTGGGACAAAGCGAAGCCAATTTCGAATGGGAAACATCGTGGACAACTGATCCTCGAGCGACTGACAGTGCCATGGCAGATGTCGGATGTTGTGGATGAAGTTGTAAAGGTCCTTTACGGCTGCCTTGAGATCAACATCCAACCTACATCTAGACAAGTCATGGAGAGACTCGAGCAGGTCGTCCAGAAGCGCGCATGCTTCGTCCGTTAATGCGCACTGATACTCTGACGGTATGATGCCTTGTGTTCCCTCGGACGGAGAATACAGCTGGCCTCGCGGTATTGGATGTTTTTCTTGGTCGTCTTCAGGTAGAAGCTGTGATGCAAAGGCTCATTAGCAGCCCACACACCCGAAGTGGCTTCATGAGAATCTGATACGCTTACTGCATAAATTCCTTTCAGAAATTGAACGTATTCATGCCTGCAGGTTTTTAGCACAACATCTTGCAGATGACAAGGCTGGGGGAACATACGGGTCTGCGCTGTACCACGCCATCAAGGTCGCAGATGCCATGAGCCCTTGCGAAGCAACGTGGTCTGTAGGAGACTGGGAGCGGACATTCTCCAACTCCGCGACCATACCTCGTATCGCCAGAACCCTGAAATGGCACTCCACCTCAGCCATCCAGGATGATTGTGTTAAAGTCCGTAGATGGCTAGCGCCAAGGCTGCATAGGCTATATCGCAGATGTTGGAAGCTACCTGCCATGGCAAGAAATCTAGAGACGTAAGCCCGAGGCATATCGACGCAGTTCACGCTTCAGCGCACCTTGAGAATTGATTGACGCCAGCTAGTAGCCCGCGTTCTTCGGCAGGTTCAAGCTCTTTCCGCACAACACAAAGATGGTAGAGCAGCGTCTTGTCTTGATCCGGGGTTGGGTTGGGCCACCCATATTGGGACACTACCGATAAATAAGTGCAGGGCGAGGCCAGAATCGAGGTCAACGAGGTGTGCGTTTCGCCGTTGCTATCTTGGGCGGATCGGGTCGAGGCTACAGCGTCATGCGCCATGTTATACTTGCAAGCCAGGGCCAGTCCCCGACTAGCTGCCCACCGCCGACATTGCGTACTAAACAAGAGGTTAGTTGGCAGCCCTTGATGATACGAAACAATGAGGCGGCTAACCAGTGTGGTTTGAGTTCGTCGCATTTAACCCGCCTTTGTCTGCAGACATCACAGCCACTTCGCACTTTACGATGTGTTTGCTTCATATTGCGTGTAGAAGAAACTGTTTGACCGAACAGACCTCAATGAGGAAAGTCGCAAGCTTCAATAGAGGTTAGAAGAGGTGGATGCAGGGTGGCTAAGGTATGAGTTCATCCAGCATGTTGCGGGGTGCGGCGGCTGTAGTTGAGGCTTGGGCCGCAAGGAGCTAGCGGTATTCGTAGGTTTTCCACTGCCGGAGGCTTGTTTCCGCTCCATCAAATCATAACGTTCAGGCGCGTCCTGCTCGCCATCCAGGCTCCCCGATCTTGAAGGTGTTTTATACAAGGCGCTGTATTGATGCTCATACCATGGTCGCGGGACGAGTTTTGGAAGTTGCGGCAACTGATACCGCTCCATCACAGTTGGGCTGCAATCACCCTAAACATCTACCCGGCTATCTCCTGTCTTCACCCCGTCCTAATTGTGAATATGTATGCCCACAGTTCTTTCATAGAGCACATTCTATTTATTTAAGGTGACCCATTTCGCAGCCTAAGCCATGTTGAACCACTCATGCGCCTGTACCTCTGCGACGGTCGGTCGTTCGCTTGGGCGGTACCTGAGAATCCCGTATAACAGATCTCCTAGCAGCTTCTGCTCCTCCTGGGGCGTGTGGAATGGCTTCTTGTACCTGTTTCCCTCGCTATCCCTCAGTATCAGCTCCAACTGGTGGTTCAATGCAACCTCAAGCGTGTGGACGCTCTCGCCCTCAGCCAGGGGCTTGCCATCCTCACTCAGGTGGCTCCCCCGGCCCTGCCATTTATCCCACATGTCCTGCGGGGGCTTGCCGAAGAAGCCGACTACTTCAGCGAGCAGCTCGTCGCGATCATATATCATGTAGAAGAGCGGAATCTGCTGCCGGATCTCGAAGAGTGTGCATCCCAAAGCCCACATATCCGTGGCGGGACCTATCAACTCTCAGAAATTCCCTCTTGGCTCCATGCCTTCAGATGCCTTACCCCCCAGATCTTCGTCATCTGGCTCTCCGTTGTCAAACAGGCCGTCCTCAAGGAGCATTTCAGGCGGGAGGTAGTTTTCCGGGATTCCGAGGTTTGGGGGAGGCGATGACGCAGGGAAAGACTCGCCAAAGTCAATGAGGCAGATGTCGTCTGTCAAATACTCGGCGCCTGGGAATGCGCGCTTTGCAGGCCCGGTCTCCGAGGCCGGTTCTGAATTGGCGGCGTGAAGCCCTGATTCTGCATGCTCCGGCACGTTGACGACGCCTCGCACGGGATAGTTCCTGGACAGAAGAAGAGGCACCCAGGAACTGTGGCGGGGTGTTGTCGACGCAAGGCAAAAGAGATGCGGTTTCAAAGGGGAAATCATCTGCCAAAAAAGAAAAACCGGCAAACAGTTGACGCCCGGTTTTGGACGAAAATGAAAGACGTACTCGAACATGTGCTGATGTGACTCTCTGTGGGCACTGGTAAAGCGCTAGGAGTTGCGGCGTGGGCCAACAGATGCAAATGTTTTGGCACAACCAACAATCAGCCCGCCGTACGATCAAAATTGGGGGAGCAAATATTATCCGCACATAGAAACGCTTTCATCTGCGGTAACTCTGAATCGCTCTGCCCATGTATCCAGTTATACCTCGATTTTGCCCATCTTCTCATCCGTGTCCTTGGTCTCCGCGGTCCGGATACTGGACGTCTGATCCCATCCTGCGACGGCCTATCTCACGAGCAAACTACATCATTGTTGGGCACGTTTTCGCTCACTATTGGGTCCCCCATCCGGGCCCCCAGCTGAACGATGGTGTTTTCGTAGATCCTGGCAGAGTCCATGTGCAGCCTCTCCTCGTCAATATCCCACGGCACGGACGTTTGGCCGCCCTCGTTGTTGCTCACCCCGGCCTCGTAATCGGTGTCCATCTCGTCGTCATCGTCTTCTTCATCTACTTCCCCGCTCAGGATCTCAACCATGAGGACCCGCGTCTGCTCCACCAGGCTGCGGCAGCGGACCATGTCGGTGACCGTCATGCCAGCGCGCAGGCCATTCTCAAAGCCGGGAAGGGTCTCATTGGAGTCGATATCCTGGCCGGAGAGAATGCTGGCGAAGCAGTGGTCCAGCTTGCCCAGCAGCGCAAAGGTCGCACGGGGAGCTGGCGGGAAGGATCTCACGTACTGCGTGAAATCGCTCGCCAGTCTCAGTAGAAATGGTATTTGTAGGCAAGCTGTAGCAACGGTCAGATTCATGATCGAGATGATGGGAGGGCAATCGGCTCACGTGTCCCAGACAGCCAGAGGACGTTGACGATGCTGTCCAGCTCACGGCATACTTCGCCAAAGTTGCGGAAGCCCACCACCGTGTCTTCCGGGTCTGGATCACCAAACTTCTTGACGTAACGACGGGATGTATTCAGGAGTCGCTCCTCGGCATAGCGCCTTACCATGCCCTCTTTGTTGGAGCCTGGCCGCAATGAGCTCCGTCTCGGGTGAGGCAGGCCGTTGGTGGAGCGCGTGGATGACGCGGATGGCGCCGGCGACGGAAGGCCGGCTTCGGGAAAGAACCCCCCAGACTGCTCGTATGTGGATTGCTGGGCCATTTCGCGATGCCAGGCTGGAAGATGCGATGGATGGTAGAAGTGTTGTGGCGACGCAGCAAGTTCACAAATGGCTCTTTGTTGCTTCACTCAATGCGCGCGCCAAAGCCGCGGAGGGCGAAGGAAGAGGGACAAATCATAGGCTTTCGTGGGAGCAGAGGGGAAAAGGAATCTTTGCAAGCGCGATCATGAACAGCTGAGTTTGAGTTATACTTCCAAGGTTCTCGGCCTCGGGATGCTCGCTCTGTCGACATGAGCCACCATCGCCAGGCAGCCCAGCCAGCTTACTAACAGCGCATGTTGTACGAGTAGCTTACTGACGGGCAGCTCGGCGCGAATCATGTGACCCACACACTATCAAATTCCCCGCACATCCCAGTGCTCCCCTGTTAGCGCATTTGTTGCACGCAGCGGTTCCCGAAATTCGCTGCAAAAGGTACGTTCTTTTTGTCGAACTGCTTATACTATTTTTGTTTTTGTTCCCTCATGGTAAGCCTTTGAGGAAGGTTCCCCATTATATTTAAACAGTTTTGATACCGTTCTACTGTCCGAGTTCAATCGCAAACCATCACCCAGCACAATTAAAGGAATATATAATTCGCTGCGACTGGGCAACGTCGCCATGGCGCTCACAAACATCAGCCTCCCCTCGCTGGAGAAGATCGCCTCGGGCAAGGTGCGCGACCTCTTCGCGCTGCCCGACCCCGACACCCTCCTCTTCGTCGCCTCGGACCGCCTCTCGGCCTTTGACGTGGTCATGCAGAACGGCATCCCCAAAAAGGGCGCCATCCTGACGCTCCTGTCGGCGCACTGGTTCCGCGTGCTCGCCGAGCGCATCCCCGGCCTGCGCACGCACTTCATCAGCCTGGACATGCCCGCCGGCGACGTCGTGCCCGCGGCCGAGGCGCGCGCCATCCGGA
The DNA here is from genome assembly GCA_024340025.1 of Tolypocladium tundrense. NCBI lineage: Eukaryota > Fungi > Ascomycota > Sordariomycetes > Hypocreales > Ophiocordycipitaceae > Tolypocladium > Tolypocladium tundrense. The sequence goes on from JALHBX010000197.1 coordinate 16,746, forward strand.
ACCGCAGCATGCAGGTCCGCCGGCTGCGGGTGCTCAAGATCGAGGCCATCGTGCGCGGCTACCTGACGGGCAGCGCGTGGAAGGAGTACCAGGCCAAGGGGACGGTGCACGGGCTGGCCATGCCGCCGGGGATGCAGCTCTCGCAGAAGTTCCCCGAGCCCATCTACACGCCCAGCACAAAGGCCGACCTGGGCGCGCACGACGAGAACATCCACCCGGATGACGCGTGGAAGGAGCTCGGCGACCGCGAGACGGCGCGCCGCGTCGAGGAGCTGTCGCTGCAAATCTACAAGACGGCTGCCGCGTACGCCGAGGAGCGCGGCATCATCATCGCCGACACCAAGTTCGAGTTTGCAAAGGATGCCGCGGGCAACATCTACCTCGTCGACGAGGTGCTGACGCCCGACTCGTCGCGCTTCTGGCCCCGGGACGCCTACGAGGTCGGCCGGGACCAGGACAGCTTCGACAAGCAGTTTGTCCGCAACTGGCTCATCAGGGAGGGCCTCAAGGGCAAGGAGGGCGTCGAGGTCCCGGAGGACATTTGCAAGGCGACCGAGGAGCGGTACAAGGATGCGTTCCTGAAGCTCACCGGAAAGACGTTTGAGGAGGCGGCAGGGATTTAGTTCTTTATTTCATTATTGTCTATGCCAAGTAAATGCCTGATGCATGCCAACCATGTATTTCGTCGCAATGTATCCAGTGTATTACGCTGTTAAGAAGAGCCGTCATTACCATATTCATGTTGAATCAGCCTTTCAGCCTTTCAGCCCCGATATCCCCGTCTAGAATGCTTACGAAATAGCCTTCTTGATCCTGTTTACAGTCAGCAACGGCGTCGTCATTGACCGCGCCGTGCAACGTACCTCTTGATGCCCTCTGCCACAACCTCCGGGTCCTGGGTATACACCATGCGGAACCATCCAGGCTTGAGCGAATGCTCCTCCCTCGGGTGCAGGAAGACACCGGCGTCCCTCAGCTTCTTGGCCAGCGCAAACTCCGCGTTGATCTCGCCGTCCAGGTCCTCCGGCAGGAACGGGGACAGGTCGATCCAGACGAAGAACCCGGCGTTGCTGCCGGGCAAATACTTGACGCCGATGTCGCGCAGGCCCCGCGTCGCGTGCTTGTACGCCGCGGCGAGCTTCTCGCGCGACGAGTCCACAAACTCGCGGCACCACTTGCGGTCCTCGAGCATGGCCGCCCCGATCGCCAGGCTCGGGCCGGCCGGGTTGTGGAAGCGCATGACGCCCTTGATGGCGGTCTCGACGGCCTTGCTGCGCGTGATGATGGCGCCGATGCGCAGGCCGGCCGAGCCAAAGTCCTTGCTGAAGCCGTACGTCACATGGAGGCGCTCGGTGTCGATGAGCCCCTCAGGGTCAATGGCCAGCGCGGACGTAAAGGGCTCCGCGTCGGGCTCGCCGGAGTCGAACGTGGAGCAGGCGTAAATCTCGTCGCTGATGAGATGGAGCCGGTGTTTCTGGCAAAACTTCATCAGGGCAACGAGGGTGCCCCTGGGGTAGCATTTGCCTGCACCCAACGTTAGAAAGTCGTGTGTGAACCGCGGCGGATCACTTGCCCGGCTGCCACGTACCAAGCGGGTTGTGAGGGTTGACAATCAGGATGGCCTTGATCTTGACGCCTTCCGCCTCGGACCGGAGCAGGGCTTCCTCGAACCTGACGACCACGTCCTCGTCGAAGCAGTTCTCGGCGTGGGTGTCGGCATACACCACGCTGACTTCGGCGCGATTGCCAAAGTCCAGCTCGAATCGTCCGTACACGGGGCGGCTCGTCAGGATGCCATCTCCAGGGTCTGCCAGTCCCCACGCGAGGATCTCGTGCATGGGCGTGGCCGACCCCGTTACCTTGATGTTGTCGGCGGTGATGGGCTCATGGGGGTTCAGATACTCGTTGAGGTGGACGGCGAGGGCGGTCGGGAATCGCGGCCCGCCGGCGGTGCTGAAGCCATATGAGAACTGCTGGGACTCGAATTTGACCTAGCAACTGTGTAAGTCGCGTCCCCTTGTGACTCGCGATGCGCGGCGGGGGCTGTTCTTACGGCGCTGTTGACGAAGCTCTCTACATCGCCGGTTACCAGTTTCTACCACGCAGTAAGCGCTCACCCCAGGTGTCGCATGAGCCAGTTGTCCGTACGTTTTCCGCGGTGCCGAATGAGATGAGACCATCAGGGTTATTCTTGGGATCGTACGTCTGCGTCGGAGCGAACCTCCAGGGTAGTTGCTGCTTTGCAATGGTGGCGGCACTTCGCTTCGACAGGTAGGACTCCATGGTACTGACGCGATTTGTGAATCAACCCACAGCCCCTCGAAGCTGTCGACGGGATACAGGGACGATGATAACATGCAGAAGACAGAAACTTGCTCATTCAAGCTGTGCAAGTACATGCCAGGGCGTGGACAACTTTGATGAGTCATGCTGGTGGAGAATTTTTTAGCCATCTCGCAAGTCGCATCAGTAACCAGCTTCACCTCTCCATCAACCGCCATCCCCTGATCCGACAGCGCCACACCGCTCGCCGCAACCAGATCCGCTTCAAAATGCCTCCCAAGCGAATGTATGTCGACGGCCCCGGCTCGCGCCGCGCGCCCAAGGGCTTCTTCGGCTCGACCTACGAGACCCTGACCTCGGCCGACAACGCCGCCGTTGTCCGGAGCATCGCCGTCTTTGGGGTGAGCACATGACGCAGCTGCTGTTGGACTCAACGCCGGAGTACTGACGACTGTGATAGGCTGCTGTTGCATTCCTTTCGAGCTCTTGGGGCGAGCTGTTGCTGCCTCCGTACGTGCCCCAAACTCCACGAGACGACCAATGGTTTGTCGCTGACCTTAGCGCGTGTACCAGGCAGTAGTTGATACCCGAATCTACCCGTACGAAAACTTCCATGGCCCAGGAATTGGCCTAGATGCCGCAGCGGACACGGGATTCTGTATATTAGCTGGGACGACTGTACGTTAGAAGCCGGAGGGAGAGCGAACGCCTCGTCCAAGAAGGGGCACAATACCACAGCAAGCTGCAATGGGCACAGGGTGGCAGGGTGCATAGACGCCTGGGTTATGAATCGAAGCTCTACAATTAGACGAATAATTACTCGCCGCTTTCGCCGCAACCGTGTTTCGTGTTTGCCAGTCGAAGAAGTCGTGAATGGCTGTAGGGATGAGACAGCTCAAATGGGATGTTGAAGATCGCGGCCGGACCTTCCCTCGTTGCCTTTCAGTATCCATAGATGGAAGGCGCATCCGGCACGCCAGTCTGCCAGACGATGCCATCTGCGACTTACTGCCCCTGCCAGGCCGCCATGTTCTCCAGTCGACATCACGACCCAGCACCTCGACGCCATACTCTTAATCGAAGCGAATCAATCAACCGAGCCGCATGCTTTGCCCTAGTCCTGCCCGCGTCGCAACATGTCTGCGGTCCCCCCGTTTGTCAGCATGCCGCAGGACTCGCGCTACAACAACCCCGGTGTCCCATGTCGCCTCTCGCGTCTTCACGCCAGCGGCGCTGCTACCCGGGGAAGAGGACTGGCCCATTTGGTGTCCAAGTTCGAGATCCTCGACGCCATGTCGAGCGTCGACAACACCGTTGCGGAGGCGGAGGCATCCGTGTTGCGGGGCCACAGGAAGACGACCGTGGCGGATTCCAAGGGCAAGTTGAAGCCGTCCCTGTCTGTGGCGTCGTCAAAGTCGGCAGTGTCCTTGGCTTCGGCGGCGAGGAGTGTAGGCAATGGGCCGGGTGATATCTCACCAAATCGAGTGCCATCTCCTGCTGCATCAGGCAAAGGCACTCCCGCAAAGAGTCCTGAGCCTAGTGTGGGCCGATTGTCCATGGTGGCCGAGAGGAGGAGATTCTTCGAAGGGGGGCCATCGGACAACAACCTCAGTGAGTCCCCATGGTCGCCTCGCCTCCCCTGCGATGGCTTTACACACCGTGGTGGAGTACAGTGAGGGCGCCTGGTGCTGATCGTTCATCATAGACAGTTCTGGTTCCAGTCCTCAACAAAAGAAAGCCAGCAGTCGCATCAAACTTCCCCTGACATCTAGCTGGCAAACTATGCGCACCGTATCCCCTTCGCCGAATTCTAAATCGAACCATACCGTTCTTCAAGAAAATCCATCAAAAGCCAATGTCCCGCACCGCCTGTCCCAATGCCTTCCCTTCAGCAAGACGTTTCCGTCGCTCGTCAACAGGCAGAGCACACAGTCAAACAGCCGACTGCTCCCAAATGCATCTACTGCGACTACCAAGGACGATGCAAGCATTGAGCGAACCCCAGAATGGAGCTCCTGCTACTCAACCAGCTCCCGCGAGACGCGCGACAAGCCATCATGGATGTCTCTGAAGCAGGACCAGCCTGTAGCGGTGCCAAAAACGCCAGTGCAGTGCCGAGAAGACTGCACATCACTACGAGGGGCAGCAAACAGTTCGGTGAAAGGCATTCCGACTAGGAGACTGATGCACTCCTCCGCAAACAGCGGCGGCACCATTCGTGTTAACCGTGATTGCAACTTCGAACCGCCCACCAAGTGGAACAAGATCACAACTCAATCACCCACCATTTCGAGCCTGCAAAAGAAGGTTGATTCTCCTGTGGCCACGTCGTCGCCACTGTCCGTCTAGAGGAAGAGACAGGAGACGACACCCACCCAACCACGTCTCGGAGCAGCAGGACCCGAGCTCCACGGATCAACCATAACGGCGATGTTCAGTGGCTCTCCTGCACCAAGAAAGCTCTGCAAGAGGCAGGCAAAGGACAGCGGGGAACTTCGTGATGACCAGCCCAACCATTCGGCCACTCCCACTCCAGGAAAGAAGGCACCGCAGCTTCAAGACACGATTGGTCTCTTTGAGTCCTTGAGCCGGCAGTCAACGACGGCCGGGCCGTCCTCAAACCGTAACTGGCCAAACACTAAGCAGCACGGGGCAGCTAGCCGTTACGACGAACTACGAACTCAAAAAAGGGGTATCGGCTTGGGGTTAACTTTCAGGAAGATTTCTGGGTCTTGGAGCAGGATTCGGCTGGCAAGAGCCATGGGCGGACAATCAGACACTGCATATACAGAAATCGACACTGGCAGAGTTGCGGGCAATTCTCAATCGGTCCGGTTGGGGGTGGATGAAAGGCAAACGCCCAGCAGGTTACACGAAGACGATTCACAGACAAATTTGATCGACTTGGCGGCATTAGACTTGATTGATATCGAGGCCGGGGTACCTGGCTCCATGTTACCATCAATCGGCAAACCGTTTTATTGCCCTTGGGATGGAGAAGGCAGTCAAAGTGACGATCTTCACGTGCCACAGGAAGGGAATATTGACAATTGGGACAGCGAGCCTTCGATTCAGGACGCTCAGAGCAAAGGACCGCGAGGTATGAGGGACGCGGAGACAAGGACCACCCAAACCGCGCGTACTTCAAGCTCGGATCACGAAGCGCACGAGCAACGTCGCAGTCGTCGTGTGTCGAGTCGGCGGTGGGTCTCCCGCAGCAGCGGTACACTGGTTGCGCGGGTTCAGTGCGCGCTGGAGCAGCCGCGGCCAGTGAGGGCCAACGAGGTGAAGCGGCTGGTGAGCTTGTGCAGGGACAAGGTGACGGGGTGGAAGGGCCGCGGTGCGTCCGAGTAGGTGTGTGTGCGAGCAGGCTTTGTGCCTCGTGAGTAGGGGGCAATTATGTACGAGGCAGAGTATGTGATATTGCGTTGGGGGTAGTGATACAGTGGCTACGTTGCATGTCATTTAGCTGTATTCCAGAGTTGTCGAAGGAAGGCCCTAAGCACGAGGCACAATACACGTATGTAGTCTCACGAATTCGCAAAGCACTGCAAGAAGGATAAAATTGCAAAGGGTTTGCCATGACCGATATTAATACGAGAAAGAAAAATCTAGTCCGGGCTTGGGGAGTTGATCCGTCCAGCCTTGGCTAACGCGACGGGTATTCCCAAACTGCCATTACCCCTCGATTATTCCAGAGAGCCCGCCTAAAAACAGTCTCTTTGCCATATTTCCCCCTGGACTCCGTGATTGCTTGTAGAACGCCGGAGCACGCTAGAAGAACACCTAGACCTTCTCGTCGTTCTGCCCCTGGCCCCGCTGTCCAGCTAACGCACTCGTAGAGTCGATATGGCGCAGCTCAAGGTCAAAGTGGTCCACCGCCGCCCCGGCGGTGCCTCGGCCTCCGCGCTCGTTCCTGGACATGAGAGAGCCGCGGCGGGTGGTGGGGCTGGAGCCGCAGCTGGTAGTCATGCTCGGCATCTTGAAGGCCGGCATGCCAGTGGAGGCGGTGGAGGCGACGTTGCGGGCGCCCGAGGAGCCGGAATTGGGGTAGTAGGTAAGGTTGTGGGTGTTGCTGGCGGAGGCGTTGCGTAGGGAGATTTGCTGGGCGGCCATGGTACCCAGGGGGAGGATGAGGGCGACGGAGGTGAGGGTCAGGGACCCGGCTTCGAAGTTCTGGAAGGTGGCCCATTCGAGGCCTGCGAAGATGGCTAGGAAGAGTTAGTTACCTCGTTGCATGTGTCAGCTGGGGAGGGAAAGGGGGCGTACCTGGCACAATCATGAGGATGCCGTTGGTCATGACGAGCAGCTCCATCGACGTCAGCGTCTTAGCCGAGGGCAGGATGCCGCGGTTCTGGACGAGGTGCATGACCAGCTTCAAGTTGAAGAGCGCGCAGAACCAGAAGATGGATATCGCGTTGGTGATGACGGCGGCGTGGACGACCCACATGTTGGCCATGGCCCGCGTGATGGCCAGCACGGCCTGGTTCTGGATGACCGTGTACGCGAGGCGGAAGCCGATGGTCAGCAGCGTGACGAAGAGCGACGCCGCCGCGACGCCGTACTTTGCGGGATCCGGCCACAGCGTGACCATGGTCCAGGCCTGGTTCATGAGCGCGGCCTCGACGACGACGACGAGCACCAGCGACATGGAGTTGCCCGCGACGTTGGAGTACAGGCAGCTCCGCGGCACCGAGGAGAAGTCGCCCGAGTACAGCGGGTAGAAGTGGACGATGGGCGAGAGGAAGTAGGCGACGAGCAGGCTGTTGCGGACGACGACGACGGCGAGGGCCAGCACGTGCAGCAGGGCCGACGGCCGGCGCAGCTTCGACGACGGCGTGGTGACGGCGAGGACGGCGAGCAGCATGACGAGGCAGGCCCCGATCTGGATGCCGTAGTTGAGGGTGACGCTGATGGACAGGTCGTTGTAGGCGTCGAGGGCCGGGACGGGCACCGCGAGGGGGGTCTTGCCGTCCGGGCCGAGGAAGGTGACGTTTTGCATCAGGGGGTCGAAGCGCTCCGGCGAGGAGGACGGGTCCATCGTGGGCTGCTGCTCGGCCGAGGCTGTTGCAGATATCTGGTGTTGTTGTGTTGAGTGGTCGGTGGTCGACGAGGCTCGTGAGGAAAGGGGGCAACGAGGGGCGGGCGCGTAACACGGCGAGACGAGTGCAACTCGAGCGTCAAAACGATGAAGATGAAGAGACAAAGACGACGACGACGACGATTTAAAGTCGAAGATATATAGAAAATCCTCAAGCTGCGGAAAGCGAGCGGCGCGGTGCGTCTCCCACCAGCCGGCTCCCCCTATATTGTACCCCCGGGATTGTCCCCAGCATCACCCTGCCTCTGACCCAGAGAATAGGCCGTTCACCGCATTGTCGCCGACCACGCAACACCACAGCCCGCATGCAGCCGCCGCGCACCTCGCCATGCTCGCAGGCAGCGGGTTGTCGTCGCGCAGGCCCCCCCCGACGACGAGAGATGCACGGACAACAATGGCCAGCCGCGCGGGAGTGGCGCCGCGCCGGGTGCCGGGCCCTTGGTATTGTGTTGTGGGGTCCGCGCCGGGCCTTAGTATTGTTCTTGAGACAGGCTGCGCGCCGGCGCCGGGCCCGCCCGCACGGGCGCGGTGCAAACCCCCGAATGGGGGGCTTGTGTCGCTGTAGGCCCCTGTACGGCCCTGCAGAGAGGTGCGCTGTAGAAGTTTGGCTGGCTGGGATGGGGGGTGATGGACCCCTGGCTGGTCCACGTCGGGCATGCTGCAGCTGGTGGTCGTCTGGATATGCCGGCCCGTGTCTTGGATGGATGCTGGAGAGAGAAGAGGAACCAGCTGTCTTCCGGCTGCGCATGCCGTTCTGGGTCGTCGCCTCTTCTGCTGTCCCTGGCGATGCCTGTTGCGCTGCGTCTCTGGCCGCGTCGCTGGCGGGCGCCGACCATGCACATGTCACGAACCTAAGGGACGGACGCGCAGCAAACAATGTCATGGGGCTCGTAATCTCGTCTCTCTTCTTGCTAGACGGGAAACAGCGGGCCTCGAACGAGCCGTGGACACTATCAACGTTTGCTGTCGCGTGGCTCGCCCACACCCTCCCGCTCCTGACTACCAGTCGCCACAACGTGTCTCTCCCTCCACCACGGGCCGCCGTCACGGCGCCATGCCCATGCCCTGCCCAATCTTGCGCACCAGCGCCTTCTTCAGGTACCACTCCCGCGCGAGCGAGCGCGTCATCTTGGCGAAGACGGCCGGCGAGATGCGGCCGCGCTCGACCGCCCTGCCCAGCATGAAGATTGCGTCCCCCAGCGCCCGCTCCTCCGCCACCAGCGTGTACAGCTGGTTCGACACCACCGTCGGCGCCACCAGCAGCTCGTCAATGTCCGCGGCGGGGTGGTTCTTGGAGCCCTCGATGACGCCGTCGGCCTTGCGGAGCGCGTCGTGGAGGATGTTCGCGTTGGACGAGAGCACGTTGGACAGCTGCGTGAGCTGGCTCATTTCCGACTGCAGGGCCGGCACCGCCGACTGCATCGCCGTGCGCTGCGCCCTGAGGCCGGCCATGCTCGACTCGTTCTGCTGCCGGCTGCGCTGCCGGATGGCCGCCAGTGTCTGCGCCAGCTGCCTCAGCAGCGCGTCCTTTTCGGGGTTTGGCGGGATGGGAGGCGCTGCCACGACCGACTGCGCGGGCACCTCTAGAGTTAGGGGCTCGTCGAGGATATTCGGGGGCGGGGGCGCGTGCTGGGACTGGGGATTGACGGCCGCAGTCACGTTCCGCGATGGAGGCGGCCCCTGAGGCTGCCACTGTCCTTGGGGGGGATACGCCGGTGGTTGTTGTGATCCGTACGGTAGGTGTTGTGTCTGCGGCATAGAGGGATGAGGAGGCGCCGGTGCGTAGCTCGCATGCTGCTGTGGGAGTTGCTGTGAGGGTTGCCGCGGAGGCGACTGCGGTTGAGGTCGGGGCACAGGCTGGCCCGGTGGCCCTGGCGCATGAGCCTGCGGCAGAGGAGGTGCGGAATCGTACCGTGATCGTACGGGAGGCTGCGTAGGAACAGCCCCAGAGGGTGTGCGGGAGGGCGGAGAGGTGGATGCGGGCGAGCGAGGGTCATGGTGTGGCTTCGGCGGCGGCGGCGGCGGCCGGGACTCGGTCGGGCTACGCGGAGGCCGACTCGCCGGGCTGGGGCTCGCGGCCATCTCTGGGGGCAGAGGCGGCACGGGGGGCGGCATCGGGATCGGCAGGGAGCTTTGCGCGGGTCTCTGGGCCTGCCGTGAGATGACTGGGGGCTCCTTGGCGAAGACATCGGAGAGGACGTTGAGGAAGTCTTCCAGCGTCGATTTCTAGAACCAAAGACAGTCAGCAAACTGCAAGGGCGCATTGAGCCGTGCAAACTGACATCCCAAAACTCAGACCACCGCACGAGGTACGGGTGGTAGACCTGGCCCTGGGGGTCGACGTGCTGCCCCGGGCGCACCATCATGGTCTCCGTCGGCGTCACGTAGACGAGCGGGGGCTCGCGCGGGTACGCGTGCGGCACCCATATCGACAGCGGAAACCTGTACGTGCTCCCGCGGAAGACGACGGGCAGCGTGCCCGAGATGTGCAGCAGCAGCGCGCTGGTGCCGTCGGGGAAGGCTGCGGTTGAGACGTCAGCGGTGGGAGCTCCAAGTCGCGACGGCCGCGCGGGCACGTACTGTGGACGTCGGTCCGGGGCGCGAGCGTCGAGAAGCGGCTCAGCGCGCGCGCGATGTCGCTGTACGTGCGGTTGACGTCGTGGTATTCCTGCGGAGGGAGCGCGCGAGGTCAGCGGGCGGGTGCGCGTGATGACGACGACGACGACGAGGGGCTGCAGGGCCAGGCACGCACGCTGGTCAGGATGCTGTACAGCCAGTTCAGCACGTGCTGCTGGACGGGCATCGTCGCGGAGGGGCCGCGCCGGCGGGCCGATCGCGTCTGGCTGCGCGCAGGGGGCGTGCTCGGGGGTCGAGGAGCGTGGATGTGAAGAAGCTTGTGAACAAGCTTGTTAGTGTTTGGCGTTGGAGCTGGGTGGTGGTGATGACGGCAAGACGGGTTGTGGGGTAGTGACACGACGCTACGGACGTCCCGCTGCTCGTTGTACATCCACCTTCTCCGGCCCAACCATTGTGCGTCCCTTGCGTCCTCTTGGGGTACAATAGCAAAGAGTCTTGCTATCTGCACGTGCGTATATCTTTGTTTGCACTCGCCGGAGCCAACAGTGCGTTGTGACCTGTGACCACATCTCCCCACCGCCACTTCGCTGCGCTACATCTCTGCGCAGCGCGTAATATCTAGTCTTGCGTCTAACGTGGGAAGGACCTTGATCAGTATACACCTATCTCTATGCCGCTTTACACTCCATTTCCTTCGTCTCTCTTTGTTTTCCTCTTTTTCCTGCTGCCTCCTTCTGTTCCCTCAATTCTCTCTGTCGCTGAATGTGGCAGAGGTCGGTTGCTGTTTGCGGCTCGACAACTCCCCAGCCCCCGTCTGCTCCAGCTGTCATCAACTCGCCCACCCTGTAGCGACCAGCGAGACAATGCGACTTCATTCCCAACGCGAGAATCGCTGGTTTAAATCCCTCCCAGAGGTAAAGTGTCCGTAATATGGGGCTCGTTCTCGTCCCCGTGATGGTGGCGCATTTCTCACATGGTGCGTGCTTCATGAACCAACACACAAAGACCATTGTCGCTTTATTCAACACTTTGCGGGCACCAATGGCCATGTTTGCCACCTCTTCTAGCTGCATGAAATCGGCAGATGGCGCTGCCAATAGATAGAATCTGCTAGGTGCACGGCGAATCGAGACCGTGGCTACTGACGAGTTGGACGAGTTTCTGCGGCAACTCGGCCCTCCACAACCAACACGGCTTCGACTGCTGGCTGCCCCCGGAACTCTGTGTGGCATTGTTATTGTCCACATTATTCTCCGTTTGCTCCGATGCCCTGGAAAGTCTGTTGCCTGACGCCTTCGCCTGGGGTGATCCAACAGTGTGCGTTCGCGTCGCCGTTCCGAGACGTCCGAGTTCTGCCGGCTAGTCATTTTCCTGCTCGCGGATTTCAAAGCGTTGAAACTATAAGTTGCGAGTATATGCCGCGCTCCCGCACCCGCTCCACCCCATCACGCCACCTCTGGGCCTTTTAAAACAAGCAAGAAACCTCAGCTGTATTTCGAGTCCGCAGCCTCACCTTGCCGTCGCCATCGCCACCAGCAGTCGAGGGCTGCATCCGGCCACCATGCTGTCCCCCATCCCCGTTCTCGAGGACTACCGGCTCTCGGCGACACACGGCTTCCTCCCCGACACGGTGCCGTTGACCCGGCTCCCGGATCCGTACTACAACAAGTGGGAGGCCATCGCCGCCAACCTCCAGGCGCAGATCCTCAGCCGGCGCCTGCGCGGCATCGTCGACCGCCTGCCCGTGCTGTCGACGGCCGGCCTGGAGCATGATGCCGAGTGGCGCCGCGCGTACTCGCTGCTGTGCTTCATCGCGCACGCCTACATCTGGGGCGGCGACACGCCCGCGGACCGCCTGCCGCCGCCCATCGCCGTGCCGCTGCTCGAGATCTCGGCGCGCCTCGAGCTGCCGCCCGTGGCCACCTACGCCGCCGTCTGCCTGTGGAACTACAAGCCGCTCTTCTTCGACGAGGAGATCGACAACCTCGAGAACCTGGCCACGCTCAACACCTTCACCGGCTCCATCGACGAGTCGTGGTTCTACCTGGTCTCGGTCGCCATCGAGGCCCGCGGCGCGCCCATCCTGCCGCTCATGCTCACGGCCATGGCCGCCGTGCGGCAGGACGACGCCGACACCGTCAACCGCTGCCTGCGCGCCTTTGCCGAGCGCCTGACAGACCTGACGCTCATCCTGCAGCGCATGCACGAGAGCTGCGACCCCGTCATCTTCTACCACCGCATCCGGCCCTTCCTCGCCGGCAGCAAGAACATGGCCGAGGCCGGCCTGCCCGACGGCGTCGTCTACGAGGACGGCTCCGGCACCGAGACGCCCCGCCAGTACAGCGGCGGCAGCAACGCGCAGAGCAGCCTGATCCAGTTCTTCGACATCGCGCTCGGCATCCACCACCGGCCTACGGGCGAGAGGGCCGACGCCGCCTCCGAGCCGGAGCGCGAGGGCCGGCCCGCCGCCGTTGCGCAGGCGAAGAGGAAAAACAACTTCATCCAGGAGATGCGCAAGTACATGCCCGGCCCGCACGCGCGCTTCCTCGACGACGTGTCACGCGTGGCCAACATCCGCGAGTACGTCGAGGCGCACCCGGCGGACCGCGATCTGTGCCTGGCCTACGACGCGTGCCTGGCCATGCTGAGCGCCTTTCGCGACAAGCACATCGCCATCGTCGCGCGGTACATCATCAACCCCTCGCGCGAGGCGCGCGCCCGCAGCCGCTCGCGCAGCCGCGACACCGTGGCCAGGAAGCGCGTCAACCTCGCGACGGCGTCCAAGAAGGCCCAAGACCGCGGGCAACGGGGCACCGGCGGCACGGCGCTGATTCCGTTCCTCAAGCAGGCGCGCGACGAGACGGGCGAGGGCGCCGTCGAGGAGTGGACCAGACGGTTCATGAAGCGCACCATGGCCACCGACCACCGCGCGGACCTCTTCGTGAAGCCGGAGCAGGCGGCCGCCGTGGGAAAGGAGAACGTGGACATTGCGGGCCTGGCTGGGTCGTGGACCATGGAGGACGATGTTGGCGGCATCTGCCAGTTCTAACGGGCAACTATTCAACTGTACGACTAATTTTACGACGAACGAGCGATGATCGAACATGCACGACAGCACCCCGATAGCTTCAACGAAGAGTGCTGCACATCCTTTAACAAGACACGGCGCCGCTCACACATCACCCGGCGCCGCCGGGAAACCCACATCATCCCCTTCACGCAGCCAGTCATGGCTGTCAGCTGCGCCCGGCCCCTGACCTTGAGAGTCAAAGCCCGGGTTATCCGCACCCGGGAACCGGCCGAACCGCCAGAAGCACCCGATCTGCAGCTTCACCGGCATCTGGCCGCATTGGCCCCGCGACGAGACGCCGGGGATGCCGCCGAGCTCGGGCGGGCAGCCGCCGAAGATGCCCACGTCGCCGTCTGTGTCGGTGGACTGCACGACCACGGTCTTGCCCGCGACGAAGCCGGAAGGCTGCCGCGGAGGAGCGGGATGATACTCTCGAGGGACGGAGACGGGATACGGGACGGACGCTTAGCAGGCGCAGGACCAGCATGGCCGTCGCGGCGAATCCGTATGCAAGGTTGTCGTTGACGGCCCAGCGGGAGTTGTTGGAGCACGCAAAGGCCATGCCGCCATCGGAGCCGCTCTGCGTGTATAGATGAGGATGAGATGGGTCTTGGTTCTAGAAGAAGTGGCATGAGGTGTATATGATGTTGATGAGAATTGTAACAACACATAGACTCGGCCGAAACTTTATAGATGAATATCTGCGGAGTACCCTGAGCCCTCTCCATACTAGTTGAGCCACGCAAGCACCTGCCGAGACTATTCGTGATACCAATGAATATACTGCAACGAGATCAAAATGTACACTGAAAGCACTCCTACCACTGAGCTACTTGTGTAGAACTCGGGTCGACAGGTCGTGTTAGTTCGCGGAGCGCGCATCAAAACCGGCCAAGTGCCCATCTGGGGGTGCCATTGCCCGAGGTCACTCCGAGAAACTGTGCCAACGACACGTGAGGAAGACGTGCATATATTTGAGATATATCCGTAGAGCGATTTCCCCAGTAACTTCCAAAGTTTCTGCCGGGCTGCGGTAGTTGAACTGCTCTGCCGAACGGCGGCTCCGGTCGAGATGCGACGAAAGGCCTCGCCCCCGAGATTAGGTAATCGGTCGGAACCACCGCGCGTTTCCCAATACGGACTAGCGGTTTCTTCCTGCAAGGCGCGTTCAGGCAGAGCACTTCTTGTGCCTCTGTGGCGCTCCGTCTTTGCAGTGAACTCTGCATCACCAACAAATTCATCACCCTCGAGCCTCGACGCTCCATCGTTCGCCCGTCGCCAGCCCGCCCGACATCCGCGTCCACGCCGCCGCTCATCTGCTGGGCTGCGCTCGCCGATGCCAACGCGGTGCCACAGGCGCCAGGCCCAGCACCGACCCGCCCTGATTTCTCAGCGAGAGTCGTCTCGAGCATCGTTCGTCGACCGACACACGGACCCGCGAGTCGGCGGCAAAGGCTGCTCCCGGAGTTGCAGGACCGATACGTCGCGACGAAGCATCTTGTAGCCCAGTCAGCAACCGACGGATACCTGGCTGCGAGCCCCCGCCGTTCACCATGGCCGACTACGAGGATGAATACGACTACGAGAACTATGGAGAGGAGGAGGAGGGCATCACGCCCGAGGACTGCTGGACCGTCATCTCGTCCTTTTTCGAGACCAAGGGCCTCGTGTCGCAGCAGACCGACTCCTTCGACGAGTTCACCCAGACCACCATCCAGGATCTGGTGAATGAGTATTCGACCATCACCCTCGACCAGCCCAACCCGCCCTCGCCACCGGGCACCAAGATTGCTCTGCGTCGATACGAAATCAAATTTGGCACTGTCATGGTATCTCGCCCGACAATCTCGGAAACGGACGGCACCGTCACGTCGCTGCTGCCGTACGAGTGCCGAGATCGCAACTTGACCTACGCCAGCCCCCTGTACATCAACATCACCAAAAAGGTGTCGGCTGCCGTCGAGAAGGAGGT
The DNA here is from genome assembly GCA_024340025.1 of Tolypocladium tundrense. NCBI lineage: Eukaryota > Fungi > Ascomycota > Sordariomycetes > Hypocreales > Ophiocordycipitaceae > Tolypocladium > Tolypocladium tundrense. Next base: position 31,749 of record JALHBX010000197.1, read on the forward strand.
CCCGTTGCATGAGATGGACGAGGCCCAGCATGCAGAGTACGCCAAGACCGGCGAGAACCCCACGAAGCTGATCTGGGAGCAGGAGGAGAGCGGCGAGGACGACGATCCCAACAAGTCAGCAGACTGGAAGAACATGGTCTTTGTCGGCAAGCTGCCCATCATGGTCAAGTCCAAAATTTGCCATCTCAGCCGCGAGACGGACGAGAACCTCTTTCTCGTCAACGAGTGTCCCTACGACCAGGGTGGCTACTTTGTTATCAACGGTAGCGAAAAGGTCCTGATCGCCCAGGAACGCTCCGCTGCAAACATCGTCCAGGTCTTCAAGAAGGCCCAGCCCAGCCCGTACACCTACACCGCTGAGATTAGAAGTGCGCTGGAAAAGGGTTCGCGGCTCATTTCGAGTCTCATGCTGAAGCTGTATGGCAAGGGCGACTCTGCTCGCGGTGGCTTCGGCCAGACCATCCACACCACGCTCCCCTTTGTCAAGTCGGATCTGCCCGTCGCCATCGTTTTCCGAGCTCTGGGTGTTGTGTCCGACGAGGACATCCTGAATCACATCTGCTACGACCGCAAGGATAGTCAGATGCTCGAGATGCTTCGTCCCTGCATCGAGGAGGCCTTCTGCGTCCAGGATCGCGAGGTGGCGCTCGACTTCATCGGTAAGCGAGGAAACCGAGACCAGGCTGGTCTGGGCCGCGAGAAGCGAGTGCGCGTGGCCAAGGATATTCTCCAAAAGGAGACCCTGCCTCACATCTCCCAGTCAGAGGGCAGTGAGACGAGAAAGGCCTTCTTCCTTGGATACATGGTCCACAAGCTTCTGCAGTGTGCCCTTGGACGACGGGAACCCGACGACCGTGATCACTTTGGCAAGAAGCGACTCGATCTGGCAGGTCCCCTGTTGGCCAAGCTCTTCCGCGGCATCATTCGCAGAATGAACACTGAGCTGTCCAACTACCTCAGAAGATGCGTGGAGGGCAACCGGCACTTCAATCTGGCGGTGGGCATCAAGCCCGGAACGTTGTCCAACGGCTTGAAATACTCGCTTGCAACGGGCAACTGGGGTGACCAGAAGAAGGCGATGAGCTCGACTGCTGGTGTCTCCCAGGTGCTCAACCGCTACACCTTTGCTTCCACCCTGTCGCATTTGCGACGTACCAACACACCGATTGGCCGAGACGGAAAGCTCGCCAAGCCACGTCAGCTGCACAACACGCACTGGGGACTCGTGTGCCCGGCTGAAACCCCCGAAGGACAAGCCTGTGGTCTCGTCAAAAACTTGTCTTTGATGTGCTACGTCAGTGTCGGCTCCCCGTCTGAGCCGCTGATCGAGTTCATGATCAACCGAGGCATGGAGGTGGTGGAGGAGTACGAGCCCCTGAGATACCCACATGCCACCAAGATCTTCGTCAACGGAGTCTGGGTCGGCGTGCACCAGGATCCGAAGCACCTGGTCAACCAGGTGCTGGACACTCGGCGGAAGTCTTACCTGCAGTTTGAGGTGTCCCTCATCAGAGAAATCAGGGATCAAGAGTTCAAGATCTTCTCTGATGCCGGACGAGTCATGCGGCCATGCTTCACCGTCCAGCAAGAAGACGACCCGGACGCGGGTTTGTACAAGGGTCATCTGGTGCTGACCAAGGATCTGGTCAACAGGCTTGCCAAGGAGCAGTCAGAGCCTCCAGAGGACCCCTCCATGAAGATTGGCTGGGAAGGCCTCATCCGCGCCGGAGCGGTGGAGTATCTAGATGCCGAGGAGGAGGAGACGTCTATGATTTGCATGACCCCCGAGGACCTGGAGCTGTATCGTCTTCAGAAGGCCGGCATCGCGCTCGATGACGACCCCGGCGATGACCTTAACAAGCGACTGAAGACGAAGACAAACCCGACGACTCACATGTACACGCATTGCGAGATCCACCCCAGCATGATCCTAGGTATCTGTGCCAGCATCATTCCCTTCCCTGATCACAACCAGGTAAGTTTCCTCGTGCGATCCTTCAGGTGTAGCGCGCCAGCGTTGTTAACATTCCCTTCTAGTCCCCTCGTAACACCTATCAATCTGCCATGGGCAAACAGGCCATGGGTTTCTTCCTCACCAACTACTCCCGACGTATGGACACCATGTCCAATATTCTGTACTATCCGCAGAAGCCGCTGGCGACAACCCGATCCATGGAGTTCCTCAAGTTCCGAGAACTGCCCGCTGGCCAGAACGCGATAGTGGCGATTTCTTGCTATTCGGGATACAATCAAGAAGATTCCGTCATTATGAACCAGAGCAGCATCGACAGAGGTCTCTTCCGAAGCTTGTTCTTCCGGTCATACTCGGATCAGGAGAAAAAGGTGGGCCTCAACTACACCGAGGTGTTTGAGAAGCCGTTCCACCAGAGCACGCTTCGCATGAAGCACGGCACGTACGACAAGCTCGACGATGACGGCATTGTCGCGCCTGGCGTCCGTGTTTCTGGAGAAGACATCATCATTGGCAAGACGGCGCCGATTGACCAGGAGAGCCAGGATCTGGGGACGCGGACGAGCGTGCATCAGCGACGTGACATTTCGACCCCGCTGCGAAGCACCGAAAACGGCATCATCGACTCCGTTATAGTCACCGTCAACGCGGACAATGTCAAGTACGTCAAGGTGCGGGTGCGAACCACCAAGATTCCTCAGATCGGAGACAAGTTTGCGTCTCGTCACGGTCAAAAGGGCACCATCGGCGTGACGTACCGCCAAGAGGACATGCCTTTCACGAGGGAGGGCGTGACGCCCGACATCATCATCAACCCCCACGCTATTCCGTCGCGAATGACGATTGCTCACTTGATCGAGTGTCTCCTTAGTAAAGTTTCCACGCTTGAGGGCATGGAGGGTGATGCAACACCGTTCACGGACGTGACGGTGGACTCGGTGTCGGAGCTGCTGCGGAAGCACGGATACCAGTCGCGTGGCTTCGAGATCATGTACAACGGACACACGGGTCGCAAGCTGAGGGCGCAGGTCTTCTTCGGGCCGACGTACTACCAGCGACTGCGTCACATGGTGGACGACAAGATCCACGCGCGAGCCCGCGGCCCCGTGCAGATCATGACGAGACAGCCCGTCGAGGGTCGCGCGAGAGACGGTGGTCTCCGATTCGGAGAAATGGAGCGTGATTGCATGATTGCCCACGGTGCGGCGGCTTTCTTGAAGGAGCGTCTGTTTGAGGTTTCGGACGCGTTCCGAGTCCACATTTGCGAAATCTGCGGACTCATGACGCCGATTGCGTAAGTTGTCCCATCTTCAGTCCACGATGTGCCAGGGCTAACATGACACCTAGAAACCTCTCCAAGCAGTCGTTTGAATGCCGACCGTGCAAAAACAAGACCAAGATTGCTCAAATCCACATTCCCTACGCCGCCAAGCTGCTGTTCCAGGAGCTGCAGGCCATGAATATCGCAGCAAGAATGTTTACGAACCGATCCGGCGCATCCGTCCGATAAGGAGCGGAGCTGGGGGACACGACAAAGGACTCGAAGAGGAAAATAAAAACAATTGGTATTTTAAAGATTAGTGAGGAGATGTGGGTTCGGGGGAGACGGCGCATGTATGTATGAAGGATGGCCGCATGCTCTTGCTTGCTGTTCCGTTGTCACAGCTATATCGCCTGCTCCGGCGGCGAATTGTACCAATAGTAGGATAATATACAGGGGCAAAGCAACGCGGTGTGCTCCCAGCGTGAGTGTGTTGTACACAATATGATACAGATGGTGTGGTGTCCCAGGCAGCGCTATCTCGGCGCAGGGGCTTTGGCGTCGGCTTCTGACGTGGAGTCGTGGACGGTCTGATGGCGCTTGTACTCGGCCTCGAGCTCGCGCTGCATGTCAAAGTCGAGCTGGCGCTCGCGCTTGACGCGCTGCTGCTCGATGTCGCGGACGACGCCCTCGTGCATGGCCTGCCGGAGGTTAGCTACGGCAAGTTTCCCGCTCTTGCGAGGAGCGTCGTGGGCGCTGGGGGACGTACGGCTTGTTCGGCTTTCTGCTGGAAGTGGACGAAGAGGATGGTCGTGGCGGCGAAGAGGGACGTCGCGCCGAGGGTGAGCTTGGAGGTGCGCGACATGGCGGTGCGAGGCGGTTCGTGATCCGTGTGAGGTCGGTGGAAGAGCGGCGAGGCGTCGTGAGCTTTTGCAGATGGCGTGGACTGGTAGCTCCCCTGCAGTGGTGGGGTCAGGCGCTGAAACGGTGGAACGGCGCGAGGTACAGCCGCGTTGGTGCGCGCCCCTGCGTCTGCCGACGTACCTCCCGATAGCGTCCACCTGCTGCATTACCTCACCAACGAGCCGCCATCATCGGTCGTCAACGCTGCACCTCACGACGCACCGCCATCCCGTCCCCCATCCTCGACCACCACCCCTGCGCACCGGCTCATCGAAACGCCTCACATCTGCCCAGCATGGTCCGTCGACAGCGCGCCCGCATCCAGCCGTGGAGATTGCTAACGGGACGCAGTCGGCCCAGAACTCGGCGGGCATCCAGACGCTCCTCGATGTGCGTCCCTCCGCGCTGGCACCCGCCTCCACGCAGCTAGATGGCTAACCCGCGCGCGCGCAGGCCGAGCGAGAAGCGTCCAAGATCGTGCAGAAAGGTAACGTCGCTGCCCCCTGCGCGTCCGGAGCGGTGGCTAACCTCGTCCAGCCCGCGAATGTGAGTTCCCCCCCGACGACGGAAGCGAGTCCCGAGCGGATGTTGAACGGCCGTCGTAGTCCGCTCGAAGCGCGTCAAGGAGGCCCGCGATGAGGCCAAGAAGGAGATAGCCGAGTACAAGGCCGGCAAGGACGAAGAGTTCAAAAAGTTCGAGTCAGAGGTACGCCCGCCGTTGTCCGTGTCGAGATGGCCCCCTGTCAAGCCTACCTTTCTGGTAGAGGCGATGTCGGGTAGGGAGAGAGAAACATGCTGACTCCGCGCAGCACAGCAAAGGCAACAAGGAGGCCGAGGACGAGGCCTCCAAGGAAGCCGTCTCGCAGATCAAGGTCATCCAGCAGGCCGGCCAAAAGGGCCGCGCCGCCGTGGTCAAGAACCTGCTCGGCGCCGTCTTCGAGGTTAACCCCGTGCCGCCGTCCAAGGCTTAAGCGTGGGCGTTTGGGTTGGGCATGGATGTGCGAATACGCGTGCGGGAGTGCCGTTCGGCGAGTCACCTATGAGCGAATCGCGAAAGCGGGCAGGCGGCAGGTTGGACCTTTATTCCATGATTATGGATCCGTGTACACGACTGGCTGTACGGGGCCTACCGCAAGAAGTCTAATAGTGTACCTAACATATCACTCATATCCCGACTGTCCTCCTCGGCAGTATCCAGCCCGTCGCGTTGCTCCTTGATGGTTGCTGCGAGGGCGGCGAAGTCCTCGTCACGCTCGGCCAGCAGCTGCTTGATCTTCTTGCCCGCGCCGCCGTCCTCGGCCACGAGCCACGCCAGCGATACGTCAATCTGTTGCAAGGTGAAGAGCCCGGCGTCCAGCCGTCGCGAGAGCAGCTCCACGGCCGCCTCGTCGGGGTCCTCTGCGGGAGCCGCGCGAGCGTCCTCCTCGGCCCGCTTGATGCGGGTGCCGTACTCCCTGTGGAGCTTGACCAGCTTCGTGACCTTTCCGTAGTCCTTCTCGACAAACTTGGCCAGGGTGCGTATCCGCTCGGCCGAGCCGGCGGGCAGCAGCCGCAGCATCGAGGCGAAGAGGCCGAGGATGTGGCCCAGGAGACGGTGGTCCTGGGTCTTGTTGAACAGCGTGAAGATGCCCTTCAGGCCGCCCGCCTCGACGAGCTTCACGCAGACGTCGGCACCGGCGCCGCCCCCCGCGGCGTGGTCCACAAGGCGTAAGGCGGGCGCCCTGCTCATCTTGCCCTCCTTGAGCATGATGAGGCACAGCTCCACACCTTCGGCCTCGATGAACTTGGCTTTGCCCGACGGCTCGTCGACGAGGCACGTCAAGGCCTCGAACAGGTTCTCCATGTACTCTTCCTCCTCGGCGCCCTTGTCCGGATCGCGCCTTCGATAGGGGGCAATCAGCTGGAGCATGATGTCGACGGCGTCCTGGCTGACAATCTGCTGCCGCGTTTCGGCCGAGGATTGGGACAGCACCGCGAGCATCTCGGCGGCATATTGTTTGTTCTGGGAGACGGGAGACTCTTTTCGCTGGATGCGCTGCAGTAGCCACTTGAGTAGGCTTTCTTCCTGGCCGATACGCGTCGCTATCGTTGTCCGGGAGCAGAGGTTCTCTATAACCCCTAGCGCGTAGTACACGCCGTTTCGATCCGCCTCGTCGTCCTCGTTGAGGCGGGAAAAGTTGGAGACGAGCAGGCCCACGAGGTCGGCATCAATCAGGCCGTCGGCCAGCGCGTCCCAGTGCTCGTCCTCGGCATCCACATCGTCGTCCGTGAGCTCCCCGATAATCTCCATGGCGTCGATGGCAATGTCCGTATTCTCGTGGGCCAGCAGGCCGACCAGGTTGGCGACGCACCCCAGCTTCACGAACTCCTGGTACAGCTCCGGGTGCTCAGACAGAATGGACAGGCCCTTGATATCGCCGTCCAGGTCGGCCTCGCTGCCGATGAACTTTTGGGGGTCGTTCTCGTACTTGGCGCGCAGCTCGGCGTTTTTGGTGATGCGCTTCTCGAAGTTCTGGGCCGTCTTGCGCAGCCAGCCGACGTCGATTTTGTCGAGGCCTCTGTCTGCGTCACCGGCGTCTTCTACATAGTCGAGGATCTGCGACTCTTGCTTTGTGATGCCGCCGCCGAAGAACCGGCCCTCTTCGTCGTCGCCTTCGTCGTCCCCATCCTGCGGCGGCATGTCCGGGCCAAAGTCGCCATCATCGGGACCAGCAGGGCCCGCCTCGCCGTCGTCTTCTGCGTCTTCGTCAACGTGGGCGTGGCGGCTGGAGCCGTTGGCGCTGAGCTTGCTGGACTTGTATATCTCGTCTGAGGGAGAGGCGGAGGTTAGGACGGCTGGGTTGTCGGGAGACGCGGGGACGAACTTGGGTCTTTGATGGCCTCTAGCTTCCGTTTGCTAGAAACCCCGGCGCTCTGTAGTCAGTGTCAGCGTAAAAGCTTGCGAGGCGAGAACTCCAGCGCATGGGAGCTGACCTTGAAGATGTCGTCGACGCTCGCCATGGTGCAGTGCGTGCCAGGGTTCGAGCTCCTGCTTGCAATGCCCTAGCCACGCGCGCGCCGTCGCCTCGGTCTGGACTCGGGAGACTCGCTGCTCCGGAGAAACCGCGAAAGCGTCCGGGTCGGTCGGTTTAGCGGGACGTTAGCTGTTTGTGGTGTTGATAGCTTCCTCAGCTCGCTCTTGTGTGGTGGCATGGATGTACCTACTCGTACACGGTCTGGCGCCGTGCAAATATGCAGGTCGCGGATCCCGCCGAGGCCAGAAGCGCACAGACGCTAGACCGCATTGGGCCGTCCCCTTTAGGCTCCATCGGCAGACGCCACAGCACACGAACCCCTGACGCGATGGACATGCCAGTGGCCCTTGGGCCCCTTGGCCCCTTGGCCCCCAAGGGCAGAGCCCCTCTACGGCACAGCGCAGCCCGCCGCGACCCCGTGTGGTCGGTCTGAGTTCCAGCAACGAACCATAGGCACCCCTTGATGCACTTCGTCTGCTGATACAAGTTCGAGCCGCCCTGCCATCAACCGTGCCCGTTCACGAGCCACGCCCAGACGTCGACTGCGAACGGTACGATTCAGCTGCGTCATGACGTCGGCCGCGGCCGTGCCGGTCTAGAGTGGCACCAGCTCAGTGCGCATCCGGGGCTCCAGCGCCGCAACATCAGCCCCCTGTCGACGCGAGATCCTGCGGGTAACTGACTTGGGCTGCGGCGCAATTCGCCTCGCACACGGCGCCCCGACACTTGCGACTCCGAGTGTGTCCACTGGTTGGTCATGGACGCTGGCGCCGATCGCATGAGAAGACGCTCCGACTCGCCAGACGCCGCTGCACGACCCAGCTGATAGCTACCCGAGGAAGCGTCGAGAGACTAGAGCGAGAAGCAGAGGGCTGGAGCGGCTTTGAGAGGCGCATCCAGTTGCTCAGCCGGAGAGAAGCATGCCCCAACCGCACCTGTCCGACGATCCCTCCGACTTCTTTCTTCCCTCCTCCGTCGGCGTCGCCACGCTGTTGCCGCCAATATCGTCGACGTCCATCCTCGAACCGCCTGCTCGACCGAGGCCTGCGCCTGCGCTGTCCGTGTCGCGCCGAACCTCGACCTCCGTCACGCCTGCGCGGCTGCCGCGGACTTCGTCGCTGCTGCCGCCGCCACGAGTCGTTGCAGCCGCCGCCGCCTCGACCTCGTATCCCCCAAGCGACGCCTCGATATACAACCTCACCCGCCCCTGGCGTCCCCTCAGCCCCTCGGAACAGTCCGACAGCTCCGGGTCCGCCAGGGTACCCCTTTTGATGCTGCCCCCGATTCTGCCCCTTTCGCCGCTGGACGAAGGCTCCGACGGCCGGCACTCGAGCTTGGAAGTGTTGCCAGGAGGCGACGCGAGCGACCGTGACACGTCTGGCCCGTCTCCGGACCCGATACGCCCCGCGACCGCCGGCTCCTACACTAAGATGCCCTACGAGCAGGCACGGGACGCCTACCCGCCCCGTGGCCACGCAAAGAGCCGGAATGGAAAGGGGAGCGTCGACCTGACCAAGGCCCGCGGCACCAAGCCCCCCTCGCAAAAGGCCATGCTCTCTCGAGCGCTGCAAAAGGCCAATACCGCCGTGCAGCTCGACAATGCCCAGAACTTTGAAGGTGCCCGGCTGGCCTACGGCGAGGCCTGCGGCTTGCTGCAGCAGGTTCTCAGCAAGACGTCTGGCAGCGATGACAAGCGAAAGCTCGAAGCAATCGTGCGTATATCTCTGATCCGGATCAAGCTCGTTTTGCCTCGTCATGCTAACATACTTGGCCTGCAGCGTCGGACATATTCAAGCCGAATAGATGAGCTGGACCAGATGGGTCCTTGGCAGGGCAACGGCAACAAGGCGTTGCCAGCTCGCCCGGAAAGTTCAGAGTATCCGCAGAGTGCGAAAGTGGAAGGTAAAGTCGACGAGAACCAAGTGTCGGCCATTGGAACCACGACCACCGTGGCGGACGCCCGGGATGACAGCCGCAGCCCTCTGCCCCCTCAGCTGGACGCATCCCCGCAACAGAGACGGGGAGGTCGCCAGACTTCGAGGAGCGGCTCGCGGGAGAGCTTACGGCTTGCCAGTGGCGCTCAACACGGTCCGCTCCATTCCGCCTTTTCGCGATCCACAGCACGCGCGCGAGACGACGCACCCCGAAGGCCAAGCGAGAGCACACAGATGCCGCCCCCGCTGTCCACACTTCGCTCCATGTCGCCACTGAAAGCGCAGCTCGATGCTGCTGAGGATGCTGAGCGACCCTTTACCTCTTCCTCGTGGGGCGAGTCGAGAGAGGCCGCCGGCCATCTTCGAGACGGGAGCCAGAACTCCTGGCTGGACCCCATCGACGAGTCGGGCGGCTCCAGCGCCTCCTCCGTGCATTCGCGGACGTCGTCTCTGGGGTTTCGAAGGAAGCACATTCGTGGCCCCAGTGGCAACACGGAGAATGAGTTCGACACTGCCCTGGATGCCGCCATTGAAGCCGCCTACGACGAGGGATACGAACCTATGGGGTCCGACCCTGTAGGTCCAGAGGAGACCAGCGATGAGATTGTGAACAAGGTACTCCGAAAAGTTGAAATAGCACGCGAACGAGTCCGGCAGACAGAGCGGGAGGTGTACAATGGCGAAATGAAGCGTCAGCAGTCCCTGCAACGTCGACAGTACGAGAGCCAGGATACGTCGGAGGACTTTTACGACGACAACTCGTCCGAGGAGGAAGAGCGGATGCTGGAGGAAATGACGCGCGGCTATGGCATAGAAGATTTCACCATGACCGAGGAGCGCAAGCTTTCGATGGCACGACCCGTATCGAGAGGACCAACCACTGGCACCAGGCAAAGTCCCATAGAGCCGGGCTCTGCGGCGGAGACGAGGCCGCCTGCTGTCGCAAACAAGGCTGTTCCACGTGGCAACGTGTCCAAGTCCCTACAGCCGTCTGCGCCGCCGCCCACCCATTCACTGCCCGAGTTGCCAGGGCCACGGCCGTCGTCGCCCCAAAGCGTTCGAAACCGTCGCCTGTCTGGGCAAAACCCTAAACAGCTAAAGATCGAGACGTCCAAGCTTCGACCGGCGGTGCCAACGCCCTACGAGGAAGTGTCCGAGTCACGGTCCAGGTCTACGTCTGCGACTGCAAGAGAGATGGAAGTCCCCGCAGGCGACGCTGCACGCTTGGCGGCCACCAAACGAAGAGAATCGCCGCCGACTGCGCCAATTGCTCCAAACGAGCCAATGTCGATTGGATCACCCCCGAGCAGCCGTGGCCAGGCTGATGGGGAGGAAAGCTCCATGAGGCGCTCTGGTTCGCCGCCAGCCAACAAACTGCGAAAGAATTTTTCTTCGTCGAGTTTGAGGAGTATGAAGAATAGGAACATGTCCCTATCGAACCTCGACGACGGTTCTGACATGTCGCCAAGTACGCCGTCCAGCAACAACCACTTTGGTAGGGGAATGCCTGCCATGCCAGCACTCCCAACCCCTCTTGCGGCGGCGTTCCGAGAGCATGTGGATGGCTCTGCGGGCCTCCACCTGTTCGAGGATAACTTTCATATGCCAAACAGCCCGGGGTCGCCAAACCCAACGTCCCTCGATGCGCCCGTCTCTCTCGAGCCCTGCCCCAACGACTTTATGCTGCGGCCGTTTTGGCTGATGCGATGCCTGTACCAGACGCTTGTCCACCCGCGGGGCGGCTACTTGAGCACCAAACTGTTCGTGCCGAGGGAAGTCTGGAAGGTCAAGGGCGTGAGGCTCAAGAACATCGAGGACAAGATGGCCAACTGCGACTTTCTCACTGCCGCGCTGTTGAAGCTGGCCAAGGTCGACACCTGCGACGCCGACGCGGTGCTGGAGGAGATGCAATCGTTGGAGGGCGTGCTGGAGCAGGTCCAAGCCACGCTGGCCCGCAAGCTCGGGAGCGAGGTTGGAGTGCAAAGCTCGGGGGTCCTCTTCAAAGAAGCCTCTAGTGCGATGGATGGAGACGGGGCATCCATGCCTCGGACCGCCAGCGTCTCGGGCAAATCGTCATCCTTTTCCTGGCGACGACTCAGGTCCAAGAACTCGGCCATAGGGTTGGGCGGCGCGTACAATAGCAAGCTCGGAGGCACAGAGGGGGCCAAGGAGATTGTGACCCTGTCCACGCTGCCAATGACGCCGCAGCCGACGAGCCGTCCAGCAAAACGAGACATCGCACTGGCCCAGTTCGCGGGGCCGAATGCGCAGTACATGGGATCGCTTGCCAGGCTGTTTGACGCAGCCCAGGCGATTGGTAAGTCACAGCAGACTTCTTTCAGGGGCCGTGTCCCATGTGCTAATGATGCGGTAGATCAAATCGCCAGACAAGTTGATGATCCCGGGCTACGACATGCGGACAAGACACAGGTCGGGCTGGAGCTCTGCACGCGGCACGCGGCCGAGTTCTTTGGCTTTTACGTCTGCAGGTTTGTCCTGGCGGATCTCAGCATGCTGCTGGACAAGTTTATCAAGCGAGGGAGCGAGTGGGTGTTGGCCTGAACGACGGCCTCGGGGGTCGTTGCGGATGGCTTCTGTCCTCTTGAATTATTCGGCATGGCATGATCCGGCGTTGAATTGCTCTGTCCGTCGTCGCACTTCACTTTTGACAGAGTCTACGAAGCAATGTTTGGACGAGATATCTGAGACGGAGTTGATGGACATGACTTGGGCACTATACCACATCTCTAGCGAGTTCAGTCATATTTAAGGCTCGAATAGACAAGATGGCCGACTGGAATATGCTGGTTATTGCAACTGCTCGTACGTGGTGCTGAAGCTCAGACTGCTGAATGCGTGATGTTGGGATGAATTGCTGGAGCGGTCGGCTGGTTAGGTAATCAGAGTGGAAGACCCTTGCTGAGCAGCTCGTTTGAACCTCTAGCCGACCTCACTTTTTTGTTCAACCCGTCGACTCGACATCTAGACCTCCCCACCAAATGCGCCTGCACCCGTGTCCGCCTAGATGACCTGGGCCTGGAGAGCTGGAAGAGCATGGACCCGGCAACGCGTGGCGCCGGGCGTCTTCCGCCGGGCTTATGCGTCCCAGGCGAAGCCCACGCCCAAGCAGCTCGAGGCGCGCATCGCGGCGATCCCCATCGAGCGGTACCGCAACTTCTGCATCGTGGCGCACATTGACCACGGCAAGAGCACGCTGAGCGACCGGCTGCTGGAGCACACGGGGACCATCTCGGCGAGCGACGGCAACAAGCAGATCCTGGACAAGCTCGACGTGGAGCGCGAGCGCGGCATCACGGTCAAGGCGCAGACGTGCACGATGCTGTACCGGCACCGCGGCGACGACTACCTGCTGCACCTGGTCGACACGCCGGGCCACGTCGACTTCCGCGCCGAGGTGACGCGCTCGTACGCGAGCTGCGGCGGCGCGCTGCTGCTCATCGACGCGAGCCAGGGCATCCAGGCGCAGACCGTGTCCAACTTCCACCTCGCCTTCGCGCAGGACCTGGCGCTCGTGCCCGTCATCAACAAGATCGACATGCCGTCGGCGGACGTGCCGCGCGTGCTGGAGCAGATGGAGGCGAGCTTCGAGCTGGACCCCAAGACGGCGGTGCTGGTGAGCGCGAAGACGGGCAGGGGCGTGCCGGACGTGCTGCCGGCCGTGGTGGAGCGGATGCCGCACCCGGTCGGGGACGAGAAGCGGCCGCTCAAGTTTCTGCTGGTGGACTCGTGGTACGACAACTTCCGGGGCGTGGTGCTCCTGGTGCGCATGTTTGACGGGACGATACGCGCGGGGGACAACGTCGTCTCGCTGGGCACGGGCACCAAGTACACGGTCGGGCAGGTCGGCATCCAGTACCCCGACGCCACGCCGCAGAGCGTCCTCCGCGCGGGCCAGGTCGGCTACGTGTACTTTAACCCCGGCATGAAGAGGATCCAAGACGCCAAGCTGGGCGACACGTTCACGACGGTCGGCAGCGAGGAGACTGTCGAGCCGTGCCTGGGCTTCGAGGAGCCGAAGCCGATGGTGTTCGTGGCCGCCTTCCCCACGGACCAGAGCGACTACGGGCAGCTGGCGGACAGCATCACCCAGCTGGTGCTCAACGACCGCAGCGTCACGCTGCAAAAGGACCATTCGGAGGCGCTGGGCGCGGGGTGGCGGCTGGGCTTCCTGGGGAGCCTGCACTGCTCCGTCTTCCAGGACCGGCTGCGGCAGGAGCACGGCCGGAGCATCATCATCACGGAGCCGACGGTGCCGACCAAGATTGTCTTTGCGAACGGGACGGAGGAGGTGGTGCAGAACCCGGCGTTGTTCCCGGACGCCGGCGACCACCGGATCCGGACCGCGGAGCTGTTCGAGCCGTAAGTCGTACTCTCGCCGACACCGACCTGCTCGAACTGCTTCTGACGCGTGTGTAGGTATGTCAAGGCGACCATGACGCTGCCGCAGGAGTACCTCGGCCGGGTGATTGAGCTGTGCGAGGCGAACCGCGGCGAGCAAAAGAGCCTCGAGTTCTTCCACGGAGGGCAGGTCATCCTGGTGTATGACGTCCCGGCGGCGCAGCTGGTGGACGACTTGTTCGGCAAGCTCAAGGGGGCTACGTAAGTCACCACAGCAGTGCGTCTGGGAATGGCACTGACGAAGCGAACAGCAAAGGGTATGCGACGCTCGACTACGAAGACGCGGGCTGGCGGCAGAGCAAGCTCGTCAAGATCCAGCTGCTGGTCAACAAGCAGCCCGTCGACGCCATCTGCCGGGTGGTGCACGCCTCGCAGGCAGACCGCATCGGGCGACGATGGGTCACCAAGTTCAAGGAGCACGTCGACCGCCAGATGTTTGGTGCGCGCCCTTCCCCCCCCC